>JAFBJT010107454.1:2646-24974 GCA_016785325.1 Chascanopsetta lugubris | reverse complement strand
ACAGAGAGAGAGAGACAGAGAGACAGAGACAGAGACAGATAGAGAGAGAGAGAGACAGAGAGAGAGAGACAGAGACAGAGACGGAGAGAGAGAGAGAGAGAGAGAGAGAGAGACAGAGATGGTGGAGATGAAAATATAAAGCAATCAGTTTCCACTATGAGATGATAGAAACTTACTGCTGTGTGGTCACGTGGTGTCAAAGTAAATAAGATAATGCTACAAACTCTGATCTTAATCCACTTCCTGTCCATAACTCCTCCTCTTTCCTGTACAGATGAGAGAAAGCCCCGCCCCCAGCCCTGACTGGATTTGACAGGTTTATTCGTTTTAGAATCGTTAAATTGACTTGACCAAATATATGGAATGTTACCCGCCACATTACGATACATCTGAGGAGTTTGTTTTACTACAGTAACCAAATACACAATATTTACCCACATTGCCCTTTGACTCCTTAGTTTGAGCTACATCGGGCACCGTACACAGCTAAGCCTGCTAGCTACAGGGTAAAGTAATGTAAGAGGTTGAATTATGTTTACGATCATAACCTGCGTCACTTAACGCGACTTTGTGTTAAACTCAACAAATCCGTGTTTCTGTTTCCTGTGATCAAACAGTGACTTATAACGCAAGGTTTCAGGTCAGAAGACGTTAGTTGGCTAGTGGTTAGCATCGGTTAGCTCTGTGGCTAACGTTAGCTAACCTGAGCACCAGCAGCAGGTGAAGTCACTGTCCTCTCTTCTCTGTTGGGTTTCGAACGTTCAACTCAGTGGACGGTTCAACCAGCACACTGTCATGTTGTCATGCGCTCTCAGATCCGCTCTCACCACAAGTAAGTTGTGTGCTGTGTGTGTTGTTGGCAGGTAGCTGCTTTGTGTTGCGTTGTTAGCAGTTAGCTGTGTTGTGCTAGCATGGATGTGCTAAAGGTAAACATCCATGGTTGTAGCAGTTTGTGCCGTTTGTTGTGTGTTGGGTTAAAACTAACTGAATCTGTCGTGTTGTTGTTTACACGGGTCTGTGTTGGTTGTAGTTGTGTAGTTGTTGTTGTTGTATCTGAGTTGATCAGATGACAGAAGGTTTTCTGGGTGAAAGGTCACATGAGTTTCCCATGTCCTCAGCTCATCTGTACTTTTCTCGACATTGAATCACATTAATTACCAACATAGTTATGATCATGTGAGTATCAATGAAAGGTGTAGTGTGCAGGATAGGGTGGAATCTAGTGGTGAAGTTGCATATTGCAGCTGAATCACAAACACAGTGTCGAGCTGTAATGTAAAAACAAGACAAGTCTAGAATGATGTTGTGGTGTATTTCTAACAAAGAGGATACATCTCCAGTGATGAGACAAAAAGATGAGTCATTTCGAATGAAGAGTGACTGAAGCTAAAGGTCAGTGTCGTGTGTATAATCAAAGCCCTCCGTGTACATTCACCTTGTTCTGTCTCAGCCCGAGGTCTGTGGTCACCTGGTCAGTGTGTGGTCAGAGCCATGTCGTCCTCGGCCGCCCCCACGGCCCCGTACACCACGCTCGCCATCAGTCAGCCCGTCCAGTCCGTCACACACGTGGAGCTTCACCGTCCTGAGAAACTCAACGCCATGAATTCAGCCTTCTGGAGGCAGGACTCTTTTTTTTAAACTTATTATAATGATGCTTTCATTCATGACACTGATCGTTAACACATTCGTTGTACATTGTGTATAATGACAATAAAGGCATTCTATTCTATATAACGTTAGATAAACCAGAAGTTAGGTTCTGATTGGTCCTCCTGTGGTTCCATTTATCAACAGCAGGTGGCAGTGTTGAAAAATGAACATCCTCCACTTACCTGCACCTCTCAGGGTTTCGCTTCTCCTTGACTCTGAGGTTTGTGTTTACTGTCTCAGGGAGATGGTGGAGTGTTTTCATGAACTGGCCTCAGACCCAGACTGCAGAGTGGTGGTGGTTTCTGGATCAGGGAAACTCTTCACGGCAGGTGAGGATCACATCCGTTCACCTTTTGTGATTCGAATAAAATAGGCTGTTTTAAATGTGTGTGTGTGTTCAGGCATTGATCTGATGGACATGGCCAGTGATGTGCTCCAACCACAGGGTGACGACACGGCCAGAATCTCCTGGAACCTGAGACACAAGATCGTCCAGTATCAGGAGACGTTCTCTGTCATCGAGAAGGTCAGAAAACCTGGAGAGTTCCTGCACTTCACTGCCACAACTGTTGACACTATTCTGATCAGTTATTGGACGAATCCTGATTATTTTTAATGTATTAAATGGTGGCGATGTTTGGGTGTTGGAAGTACTTTTGTGTGAAATGGTTAAAATTCAGTTTCTCCTCATAGTGTCCAAAACCTGTTCTGGTGGCCGTACATGGAGCCTGTATAGGAGGAGGTGAGACATGTTTATGTTGAAATTATATTTAGATTAAAGGCTCTTATTTGAGTCATTACTGAAGCCATTACACAGCAGCGTCCTGCTCAGTGAGTGGATCTCAGCCCTCGGAATGATTTGATGTTATGTTGCCGCAGGAGTCGACCTGATCACAGCCTGTGACATTCGCCTGTGTACTCAGGACGCCTGGTTCCAGGTGAAGGTGAGAACATGGGATTATATATGGGCATGTTTAGAGATTGGAAAAGAAGCAACAAACAAGCCAAAGATAATATTTGTGGATCGTGTCACCACAGAGTTCAACTTTGACTTTACAGGAAGTAGATATTGGACTGGCAGCAGATGTGGGGACTCTACAGAGACTTCCTAAAGTCATCGGCAGCCGCAGGTGATCGGAACATTCTGATAATCACAGTCGAGCCGTGATTTTTGATGGAATCACCTGATTGTACATGAAGTCTATTTTCATCTGTCATGCGATTCCCACTCTGGTGCCTCAGCCTGGTGAACGACTTGGCTCTAACAGCCAGGAAGATGTACGCTGATGAAGCTAAGAGCAGCGGACTGGTCAGGTGAATACAAACACTTTCAACCACAGTTCAGACTTTGAATACAAATCACTCAATGATTTCACATGTTTGAAAGCCACAAACTCACTCATGAGATCCCGCTCCATGTTTTCCGAGCAGCCGAGTGTTTCCAGACAAAGCCTCCATGATGAGCGGCGCTCTGGAGATGGCCGGAGAGATCGCTGCCCGAAGTCCTGTCGCTGTGCAGGGAACTAAAATCAACCTCATCTACTCCAGAGACCACAGCGTGGCCGAGGGGCTGGACTACATGGTAACATCACTTCCTGTCAAACATCATCACTTCCTGTACAAACACTGTACTTTTTGTCAGCCTTCCCAGACATTATCATTACACTGAAAACGTTTGTCTAAAATTGGATTTTGGACGATTGGCTAAATCATTCAATTCTAAAAAGAATAAATAGTCATTCCTCCTCTGTCCCTCTCCAGGCCACGTGGAACATGGCGATGCTTCAGACTGATGATGTCATCAAATCAGCTCAGGCGGCCATGGAGAAGAAGAGTCCAAAGACCGTGACCTTCTCCAAACTCTGAAACCTCCACATGGTTCAGATAAACAGTTTCTACTCGAGGCCTTGACGACTGGACGGGACCGGGGGGCGGAGCTAACCGGACTTCATTCTAACAGTTCAGTTGACCTCTGCCCCCTGGTGGCAGAAACGGAAACTACTCACCTAAGTTCCTCTTGATGCGTGCGAATGGAAGACGGAAGTGAATCTGACGTCCATCTTGATTTTCCTCAAGTCATAAAAAAGGTTCAGTGTGTAAGATTGACATCGTTTCTCATCCATACCCCGAAGAGCATGTGACTAAATCGTACACACTGCACCTTTAACCAAATATAAACACTTACAGCCAATTTTGTAAAAGACTCCTGAATGTTTTTCTGTTTTAATAAAATGATCTGAAAAGTTAAATCTAGTGTAATGATTGAGTTTGAAAGCAGATTTAAATAACTTAAATACTTTATTAAGAAAACTCTTTACAACATTAAAAGTCGAACATTCATGCTGAGTCAGCGCTGCGTCTGCGTCTGAGCTTCTCTAAAGTTTTCTGTGAAGAGACGGAAGAAGAAAAGCCATCAGAGAAAAGACGACTCATCAGTTTTCACATGATTCAGTTTGATTTTCTCACCTTGTGAAATTCTTTGGCCTTCTGACGGTTCTTGGCGTACGCTTCCTGTCGACTCTGCTGCGTCTTCTGCGTCTTCACCTCCTCCAGCTCATCGTACAGTCTGAACACATGCACGCGGCTTCGTCAGTCACATACATGTCAACACCTGCATATGTTTATTTCATATGATAAAACCATGACCAGCGGTACCTGCGAGTTCTCTGGTACATCTGAGAAACCTCTCGTCTCCTCTGCTCTGATCCGTCCATCGTTTTCAGCGCCGAGTCGATCGCTGATTCAAAACCAGGTGGAAGTGAATGAGAGCGAGAGAGAGAGAGAACAATAAAAAGAAGGGAGCCAAGAAAGAGATTAAAGGTTCAACGGAACAAACCTGGCGGAGGAATCGGACATTTCCTCCCTTTGATGGAACCAGGCGTCTCTCTCTCTCCAGGCTTCGACTTGTTACTTTGATGTTGAACCTCAGGTTTCAAGCGGGACACAGATCGACCTTCTTCTTCTCTGGCGTTTGATTTCAGTGAAGCTTCTTCTTCTCTGGTGTCTGACTCCCCTCGGTTCTTGGCCTCGATGAGTTCCGCCCTGCGGGTGGATCTCTGCTGCAGAGCTCTGAGCTTCTGCTCCTTCAGGTCCTGACGACCTCCAGCGTGACCCCACTCGAACTCCAGGAACCTCACTGCAGGAGAGGAGGGAGAGAGGAACCTTTTTATTTTTCTCCTTTTCAAAGAGATTGATATTTTGACTCAGAGACACATTTCCCAACAATCTCTTTCACACTGCTGATTTTCAGTTGTTTGTTTTGAAGTGTAAATTCACCTGGATGAGCTTCCTGAACTTCCTCCTCCACCGTCTCCTCTGGTAATGACACTGCCCCCTACAGGACACACGTGTAATGTTCAGAGACCACAAAGATCTGCAGCTGAAATCTTTGTATTTAAATATGTAGAAGTACAGGTGAAATAAGAATGAGCAGCATCATTCACTTCCCATCTCATAGAGTCACACAGACACTTCCTGTTGTTGTTTCAAAGTAAAAGCTCACAGATTTCTGATGAACTGAATCCATTAATGTCTGGGACGAGAATTGTACATGTAAAACACTACAGCAAGTTTAGACCATCAGTTACTGTGATGACATCAGCGTTTCTGTACCTCGGTCTCCTCTTCACCGTTTCCTTCCCAGACTCCATCTTCCTCAGCGACGGTGGTCTCCTCGTCCGGTGGTGTGGAATCCGTCACACTCAGCAGTGTAATCTGTGACTGCTCCAGGATCCCGTCCTCACTCGCAGCTTCCTGAGGGAGGAGCCATAAGAACGCACATCAGGCGGTGATGTCTCTGAAGTGCAGAGTACGTTTGAAAAGTTTAGTAAAGAGAGAACATGATCATACCAGTATCTTCTCAAACAGAGGAATGTCCTTCCTGTGGTTTGACCGACTCAGAGTCGTGAGCTCCTCCTCAGCTCTCGTGGTGTCCTCCAGCTCCAGGACAGATTCCTGGGCGTGGCTCTGCTCCCGCAGGGCGGGGTCTTCAGAGCGGAGACGTTCTGGTGAGGGCTCAGACTCCACGGACGGATCGGTGAAGCTCTCGGACTCTGCTGCGGGATGAGAGGACACACTGTGGTCCTCCCCGGCCGACCGTCCATCAGGAGAGTGGGGCACCTGCTGGAAGTCGACCATGGAGGGGTCCAGTGTTTCGTTGTGGGTGAACTCGGCCAGGAGAGAGTGGAAGGAGTCAGAGTCCGGAAAATCTGACGGAGGAAAATAAGGTCGAGAAACAGAGGAATGTCCTTCCTGTGGTTTGACCGACTCAGAGTCGTGAGCTCCTCCTCAGCTCTCGTGGTGTCCTCCAGCTCCAGGACAGATTCCTGGGCGTGGCTCTGCTCCCGCAGGGCGGGGTCTTCAGAGCGGAGACGTTCTGGTGAGGGCTCAGACTCCACGGACGGATCGGTGAAGCTCTCGGACTCTGCTGCGGGATGAGAGGACACACTGTGGTCCTCCCCGGCCGACCGTCCATCAGGAGAGTGGGGCACCTGCTGGAAGTCGACCATGGAGGGGTCCAATGTTTCGTTGTGGGTGAACTCGGCCAGGAGAGAGTGGAAGGAGTCAGAGTCCGGAAAATCTGATGGAGGAAAATAAGGTCGAGTTCAGTCTTAGTTACAGAAACGATCAATGCATTATTCTATTACCCTCTGTCCTTTCAGCTTCTGTTGGACCCGTTCGGTTCTCGTCCACTGGTTGTGGCCTGACGGTTTGGACAGTGGAGGTGTGTGATGGAGCTTCAGGAGGAAACGATGGGTGTGGCCTGACGGTTTGGACAGTGGAGGTGTGTGATGGAGCTTCAGGAGGAAACGATGGGTGTGGCCTGACGGTTTGGACAGTGGAGGTGTGTGATGGAGCTTCAGGAGGAAACGATGGGTGTGGCCTGACGGTTTGGACAGTGGAGGTGTGTGATGGAGCTTCAGGAGGAAACGATGGGTGTGGCCTGACGGTTTGGACAGTGGAGGTGTGTGATGGAGCTTCAGGAGGAAACGATGGGTGTGGCCTGACGGTTTGGACGCGTCGCTCTTCCGCTGTGGGTGTGGCCTGACGGTTTGGACAGTGGAGGTGTGTGATGGAGCTTCAGGAGGAAACGATGGGTGTGGCGGGAGACTGGCTGCAGCTGAGACGGCCAGATTCACCTGAGTAACTTCACCTGCTGACGACAAGGAGAGAGAGGAGAGACTCAAAACCCTTTCACCACATCAGTGAAGACAGTGTCTGAAGTCAGTCTGTTCTTGCTGTGACATTAATTCAAATATTTGCCTTTGAAAGCTGCTCCTCTGTTACCTGAGATCCCACGGTGCTGATCCGTGTCTGGTTCCACAGCCAGAGGCCTCATCCGACTTTCCCCTCTCCCTTCATTCAACCACGTGGTCGACTGCCCCTGCACCATCGGACCAATGAGCCGGCTGCCGAAATAGTCCTGCCCGCTGCTCGGCCAATGAGAGCCGGGCTGACAGGAGAGTCGGCCCATCATTCGGCTCAGCGTGGAATCCCAGCCGTCCTGATCCACCGGGAGCTGACCGATCATGGAGGACTGAGCGGTGGGCTGACCCACCAGCTGCTCCATGGTTGAGTCCCTGTGGTCAGCAAGGAGGCACGATGACTGGTCAGCCGGCTGACCAATCAGAGGCCTGAAAGAGTCCCCTGCCTCACCTGGGAGGAGATCCAGGTCAGGATTGACAGACCGATCTCTTTCCTGTGACGAGGAAATAAAAACACTGATTAACTGAGGGACTGCTCCTTGAAATGATAACGTACCTACTGGTTTGAAAAGCTCGGACCGAGTCACTGTGAGTCAGTGAGGGAAGAACCTGACGTCCTGCTGATCCTCCGTCCTCGGAGCTCACGTCTGGGACTTGAACCAAAGATCCAGACGTGTCCACACACGAGGCCTCGCTGTCTGAGGACGTGACAAATCAGCTTTGTTTCTATTTCTAGAAAATAGAGAATAAAGACAACGTTAAGCTGTTGTGTAGACTGCGCAGTTACCTGCAGCTCTCCCGGCGGAGCTGAGGGAGAGGTTGAGCTCCCTGGTGTATCGGTCTATGATGCGCTGGATGTTGCCGTCGTTGAACAGAGATTGAACATCGGCGCCGTGACGACCGGCGGCTGACGCGTCCTCGATGGAGAGTGGAGCGGTTGCCGGGGAGATGCCGAGAACATCGGTGTCTTTGTGCTGTTCCTCATCAAGTCTGACGTGAGGGGATTTATCTGAGAGAAGAGGAGGAGAGTTTCAACACACACACACACACACACACACACACACACACACACACACGTTCTCTCACCAAAGTTCTGCTCAGGATCTGTGGTGATGTAGCTGCCAGTGGAGATGGTGGTGGAGGATAAGCAGTCAAAGTCAGGATGTCTGTGAGGGGACTGACACACACACACACACACACACACACACACACACACACACACACACACACACACACACACAGAGTTAACACTTTAAATCATCTTGTTTGTCACTGAGCTCAGTTCAAGTGTAGGAACCTTCATAAAATGTATTTTAAGTCAATACACTTCAGGGTAAATCATTTTACATCATCGCTCAGGACACACACACACACACACACACACACACACACACACACACACACACACACACACACACACACACACACACACACACACACACACACACACAGAGCTCAGTTCAAGTGTAGGAACCTTCATGAAATGTATTTGAGTCAATACACTTCAGGTTTAGTCATTTCACATCATCGCTCAGGACAAACACACAAACACACACACACACACGCACACCACAGCCAGAGACACACTCTCTCACTCACACACACACACACACACACACACACTCTCTTCATAGCCAGACACACACACACACACCTCACAGACAGACAGACAGACACACACCTCACACACACACACACACAGACACCTCACAGACAGACAGACACACACCTCACACACACACACACACACACACAGACACCTCACAGACAGACAGACAGACAGACACACACACACACACACCTCACACACACACACACACACACACACACCTCACAGACAGACAGACAGACACACACACACACACACCTCACACACACACGTGCTTCTCGAGCATAATCAGCAGCAGAGACAGATCCTGCCTGAGCTTCAGATTTGGCTCATTTTCATCATTGATCCACATCACGTGAACCTCAGAGGGTTTTCAAAGAAAACTGCAGAGACACACGTTCATTCCAAACAGCTCCGCTGATGAAATGTTACAGTAAAAGATGAAAATGAAAACATGAAAACAAACAGAGCATCGTTACCTCTGTGAAGGACCGTGTGACGGCAGCAGCAGAGAAGTCCGCTCCTCTCCCAGAGTCCGAGGACGGAGGCGAAATCATCCTCAGGCCGAAATCTGAGAAAACAAGGTTTCAAAGAAGAAGGAAAACAAAGGACATCACACCACACTTAGGATCCTCAGCCCGTCTCCTCTCAGTACCTGGAGGCGTCTCTGCTCCAATCAGCTGTCTGTCTCTCTGCACGCGAGGGCTGCAGGAGTCAGAGTCGGCCCCGGAGGTTCTGGATCCTTCAGGGGCCTGGTTCTCTCTGCTGGACTCGGGTGTGGTCTGCAGGGTCAGGTCAGAGGTCACAGAGAGCTCTGAGTCCACGGTGTGTGACAGCAGCTTCATGCTGTGATCCAGAGCTGAAGAGAGGAAGGCGGAGTGAGCAGGTGAGCTCACACGCGAGGGCTGCAGGAGTCAGAGTCGGCCCCGGAGGTTCTGGATCCTTCAGGGGCCTGGTTCTCTCTGCTGGACTCGGGTGTGGTCTGCAGGGTCAGGTCAGAGGTCACAGAGAGCTCTGAGTCCACGGTGTGTGACAGCAGCTTCACGCTGTGATCCAGAGCTGAAGAGAGGAAGGCGGAGTGAGCAGGTGAGCTCAGACTCAGGCTCACGTGATGATCAGGTGTGGGGCGGGTCTGACCTGGGACCTGGCTGATGTTGACGGGCGTCTCCACCTCCTGAATGACGCTGAGCTCGTGTTGTTCAGCCGCCTCCATGATTCCCAGCTTGATCCGGGTGACTGGAGGCTTGGCTGATCGAGGAGGAGGAGCAGGAGGAGCAGGAGGGAGGAAGAGGAACTCGGCTGGATCGGGTTCCTCCAGGTGAGATAAGGTTCCTCCGTTCTTCTCCTCGATGGCTCTCAGCAGAGAGGACAGCAGCTGGAGGCGAGTCTGGCTGAGGTTTGAAGGAAGCGACGTGTCATCTCCTGCAGCTTCCTGTGGAGCAGAGAAGAACATGAGATCGACTTCTCCATCATCACTGTTTCATCTCCTCGCCTCTCACCTGTGCATCAGAGTGAACGAGAGCCTGTAACGTCTCCTTCTGCTGCATCATCTGCTCCATCTCTACTTCCTGTCTTCTCTGCTCTTGTTGCTGCTGCCGCACAGCCTCTCGTCTCTGCCTCTCCTCCTCTTGTTGCTCCTCCTCCTCCTGCAGACCTCGATTCTTCCACTCCTGTATTTGCAGCCTCTCCTCCGTCATCTGTCTCAGGACGTCCTGCAGCTCTCGTCTCCGTCTCTCCTCGTCCTCCAGGCTTATCTGTGCGTCCTGCAGCTCTCGTCTCCGTCTCTCCTCGTCCTCCAGGCTTATCTGTGCGTACTGCAGCTCTCGTCTCTGTCTCTCCTCGTCCTCCAGGCTTATCTGTGCGTCCTGCAGCTCTCGTCTCCGTCTCTCCTCGTCCTCCAGGCGTCTCTGTACGTCCTGCAGCTCTCGTCTCCGTCTCTCCTCGTCCTCCAGGCGTCTCTGTGCGTCCTGCAGCTCTCGTCTCCGTCTCTCCTCGTCCTCCAGGCGTCTCTGTGCGTCCTGCAGCTCTCGTCTCCGTCTCTCCTCGTCCTCCAGGCGGCTCTGTGCGTCCTGCAGCTCTCGTCTCTTCCTCTCCTCCTCTTGTTGCAGACTGAGCGTCTGTCTTTGCTCCACCAAACGTCTGTGGACCTCCTGCAGCAGCTCTCGTCTCTGCCTCTCCTCCTCTTGCTGCTCCTGCTCCATCACACGTCTCTGGAGGTTCTGCAGCTCCTGCCTCTTCTCCTCCTCCTCCTCCTCCTGCAGCAGCTCTCGTCTCCCTCTCTCTTCTTCTTCGTACCTCCGTTGAAGCATCACTGCGTCCATCTGCTCCGCCATACGTCTCTGGACGTCCATGTCCCCTCCTCTGGAGCTCAGAGACCCTGCCACCGAGGGGCTCTGCCGGTTGATTCCCCACCGAGCTGAAGGCGGGTGGTCGGCGCTGCTTGGAGCAGACGGTGGTGGGGCGGGGGGGTTGGTTGTGTGACGTGTTGTGACGAGTTTGTGTGGCGGTGACTCTGTGGTGAGAGAGCGAGGCCTCACCCTCTGTGGAAGATGCTCCGTCGCTCTCTCCAGGATGTGGTCAGTGAGCCGGGTCGTCACCTCTGAACTGGACACCACTTCATCGGGCAGCAGCTCGCGAGGAGGCGGAGCCAGAGAGTCAGAGTCTCGAGTGGGAACTTCCATCGAGGTTTGAGGTTGATGTTGGATGGATGGCGGCGCTGTGGTTGTGGCAGGGAGAGGTTGAGGTGTTGGGAGATGCGGAGGCGGGCGACTCAGACCTGGATGTACGACGCCGGGCAGCAACGAGGAAGAGGAAGTCATGTAACGGATTCGCAGAGCGCGCTGATATTCCTCCAGACGCTGCCGAGCCACTTCCACTGACCGCTGATGAATTCTGAAACAAAAAAGGATTCAAATGATTTTATTATTGTGTTGCCTGTTGAGATTTAGTGTCAATAATAAGTAGAACAAGTGTTTTAATCTCACCTGTTTTGTTGCAGGAGCCGTTGTTGATATTCTCTTAACCTGCGTGTGTGGTCATCCTCACCAGCAGGGGGCTCCACCTGCAGAGAGGACACATGGATTCATCACAATCTTAACAAGCCAAAAAAAACTACGATGAGACAACAGTGAATAAAAAAACGTTTAAAACAGAACTGACCTCAGCGGCTGGACCGGATGTGACCTCAGTGACCTCCTGATCCAGGGCGGTTCCATCTGGTTGGTTGGAGCTTACTTCCTGTGTCACGGCCGCCCTCAGCTGGTCTCTCTCCTCCTGAGCCTCCAGCAGCATCTGCTCCAGTTTGTCCTTCTGCTCTTCCAGTTCCTGCAGCAGAACCTGCTGCTGCTGCTTCTCCCTCTCAAGCTCCGCCTCCTGGAAAAACAACGAGACGTTTGAGGAATCGATTTCCTCAAGGACAAAGATTCAAATCTGTTCAGAGCCACTGGGGTATTTATGAACCAGCACCTTTCAACCTGCTGGATGAACATGTAACATGATCCAACTGCCTCCATGATGCTCAGCTTCACTTTACTTCTATTGTTTTTAAACTCCAGATCATATTTCATGTTGGGACGAGTGGATTCAGAGGACTAACTCCAAACACAGGTCTGTAGATGCTGTGTGTAACTGCAGAAGGTGGAGGCACCAAACTCCTGTTTGAGAGGCTACACTGATTAAGGAATGATGATCACCTGGATCAATTCACTCTGACCAATCACAGCACAGCATTTAAATCAAGTCTCTCTTGAGAAATGGCAAAAATGACATGAGCTGTAATTAACATTTTTAGGAGACAGAACACTGCCGCTTTCTGTCACAATGTTACTTAAATGTACACAAATATTCTGTACAAATAATAAAACATTGACGGCAACTTACAAATAAGAGTCATTGTGTGGATTTACCCTTTTCTGACGCTCTTCTTGAAATTCTTGGATTCTGTTTGTGAGCTCTTCAGGAAGCTGAGAACAGGCTGCAGCTGAAGACTTCACCCTCTCCCCCGCGGCTTTAATGAAATACAAGGAAATCAGATATTTATGATCCCACAGCAAATAAACATTCAATGGTTTTCCTGGAAAATAAGATCATGAAGGTGAGAGAGGAAGACGAGCAAACATAAACCAGCATCTATTCAATAGTATATTTATAATATATTTCAGTTATGAACAAAGAACAGAGTAAAGCTGTGGCTCTTTTACCTGGAGCAGCGTGGCCAGGCTCAGGGGGCGGGGCCTGTTTGTCCCTCTCCCCGCTGGTCAGGGAGCCCGTCTCGATGGTCGAGTCCCGCTCTGGGATCTGATCCGTCCTGACGGGCGGCGAATCGGCTGCAGAGCCGTGACTGCTGAGCTCGGTCCACTGGTTCCTCTGAGTCCGGATTCGATCCAGCAGCTTCCTCAGGGCCCGGCGAGGAGCATGAGCGGGTTTGGACGGTTCTGCTGCAAAGACGGAAACAGACCACATGCGGGTCGACGGCGAGGTTCACAGTTTGTGATCTGACTTTGTAGACAAGCTGAAGAACGTGTGCGTTGCTTCTCTTCACCTGGAGCAGATGTTTCCTCCTGCGAACCTGCCTCCTCCTCCTCCTCCTCCTCCTCCTCCTCCTCAGCTCCAGGTGACGCATCTCCTCTTCCAGCTGCTGTGACCTCATCCACAGTGACGTCCAGCTCCTGGTCCTGACTTCCTGTGGACAGAGCCGGCAGCGGCTCGGGTGCTAACTGGAGCAGCAGGTCACCTTTGACCCCTGGGATCAGAGAAGGTTTGAGCATCACTGTCTGGGACGTACACGTACAAACAAAGTTCTGCAGCGCTGACGGCTCCTTACGCCTTTCTCCCGTGTACATGTCCTCAAAGGCAAAGTCCATCTCCCTCTGCAGGTCGTCCCTCGTCTCCTGTCTCTTGTAGAGAGGCTGGAAGATCTGAGCGGGCATCTGCGCCACCTGCTGTCTCCTCCTCAGCAGCTCCGTCTGCTGCATGTGCTCCAGCTCCACCAGCAAACGCTCGCGGTCCTGTGGAGACCCCGCGCAGAGAGGTGCGCTTCATTTATTCACCCTCCACCATGAGCAACACCCCCATGAAAGATTCTGATTACCTGTGCCGACCTCTCCCTCCTCAGGGCCTCCCTCCCTCTGACACCAGCCTTCTCCAGCTGCTCCTCCCTCCTCCTCCTCTCCTCCCTCTGCAGCTCCTGAAGTCTCCGCCCCTCCAGCTCCGCCTCCTCGTGAGCGTTGACCTGTCAACACATCTTGAAATCACACAACTCTGACTGAGGTGGGGGCTCACGGAGCATGAATGTAAGCTCACCTGCTGTGTGTCCACCTCTCTGTCCACGCTGCTCTCTGGCATGTTGTGACGTGTGGCGGCGAAGGCGCCGACATCGGACTTCTTCACCACACGAGGCTTCTCACGATCAATGTTCTGTTTGAAGCAGAATGAATGTTGTTTCCTCGACTCCATCGGAAATCTGACCCAGAACAAAAAGCTGGGGTGAAGTGAAGGGGTGAGTCACCTGGATGGGGTCGGGGGGAGGCGGGGGGAGACTCGCCACTTTTGCAGATCGTTCCTTTTCCGTCTGCAGCGCCTTCTTCCTGGCGCCGAGGATTCTGCAGAGGAAATGAACTTAAATGTAAAATCTTTCAGAGGAAATTGAAAAGATCAAAGTCTGTGACGCTGCTCACTGGTTCTGTCGCTCATGGTCTTTGATCCTCTGTGATTTCAGCTCCTTCAGCGCTTCTCGATAACGCTGCTCGGCTCTGGCGTGATTTTCCTCTTTCTGCTGAGCGATGGCGGCCAGGTCGGGTTCCTTGTTCGATAGAATGAACAGCGATACAGACATCTGAGGATTCATCTTCTGCTGACATTGTTCTGCGTTCTTTGATATCAGATTTGATTTCACTTTCTTTGACTTCAGGGGCTTAAAAGGTGCGTAGCAACATGAAGGTCACATGATTTCATATCATTTGATCCTCAGTCTCCTCTTACGTTCTCCTTTGCGCTGCGGTGTCCCTGGCCGAGGAGCTGCAGACTCTCCTGGTACAACCTCTGCAGGTGGTCCAGCTTCTCCTGCTGCTGTCGCTCCCAGTCCAGCCTCAGCTGCTCCGCCAGCAGCTCCAGCTCACGCTGCCGCCGCTGCTCCACCGCCTGACGGATCTGCTGAGAGACGTGCCGGTGCTGCTCCCGAACCTGGACGGCAAAACAAAACATGTCCATGTGTACATTCGAGTTTCTCTTTGAGGAGAGGCTTTGCCCAGCTGGTCTGAATAAGGACAAAGCTGTTTTAGAAATCAATTTAATTTTAGGTTAATGTATTCATATCAAAGACAAAGCCACATGGTTAAAGGTGCATTTATGAGTCTGTTGGGTCCTTGATATGCGTATTTGTGCTTAGAGTATTTGTTTAAGAGGAACATGAACGATGCTCAGTTTCACCATAACACAGGACTAAATGAACTGAGATGCTGTCATGTGATTGGCTGGTTGAATATTCAAGTTAATGAGCAGTTATTAAAGATGTACCTAATGAAGTGTGTTGGGTTGGCTTTGTGATGATTTTCATTTCTACATTTGCTTTCAAGTTTATACAAATATATTTGTTTAAATGTATTATGACAAGTTCTTAATGTCTCTGAATTCCTTGAGGGGCTCATTAGTATTCAGCTCCTGAAATCACAGCTGCCGACATGAACACAGACACAAACATACATGTGGAGGTGTGTTACCTGTTGTATCCGCAGTTTCCTCCTCCTCTCACACTCCTCCTTTAATAACCGAGCCTCCTCGTTGGGGCTCGGTCTCAATGTAATCACTTTTCTCTTCATTTTCTTTAAAAACACCAGCGGACGTTTCTCAAACAGAGGCCAACAGCAGCAGCAGCAGGTCCGGTGGTCACCAGCTCCAACATCGTCACGACTTCAAAGATAAACATCAAAGACACTACAAAGAGTTTATAATAAACCTCTCTAAACCATTTAAAACGATAAGTATAAAGTGGACAAAGGCTAACTGGACCTGAAGAGCCTTTGTTTTCTTGGAGACGAAGCAACGCCTGGGCCGTTTTTTGTTCTCATACGTCACTTCCGGTTGTTTAAACTGCCCGCCGTACCAGCTCCGGGTGGAACAACGATATCGTTCGTTCCTACTAACTAATTAATTGAGTAGTTAATTGAATTAAAACGTCAGTGCTAGAACATACAATACAACAAATAAAGTGCCTTTGAATAAAAAAAGAGAATTACACACATCGACTAAAGACGACTAAAGTAACACAAACACTTTAACTGCCACTCCGGGACCCCAGGGGGCAGCAGAGTGCTTTTGTTCCACTGTAGAAAGGGACGAATCAACATCGGTCAGATATAAGTGGAAGACCTAAACAACAACCCCGCTCCTTCCAGTCGTCACTGAGGTGGATTTATCAGGTAAGACTTATCTTTATAATGTGATTTATCTGAATGTTTATGTTCTTTCTCTCTGTAGTTGTATGCGTCCTGTCAGATTAGCACGAAGCTAATGCTAGCTCATCCGGCTAGCTGGAGGCAGATACACTCGATGAAGCGCAGAAAATACTTGTGATATTGTTAAACAGAACTAGTTTTGATTAGTATAGTCTATAAGATACGTCTTGGATGTAGGTAAAGACTTTAACAATATCAGGCAGTTTACGTCTTTGACGTGTTGAAGGACCAGTGTGCAGGATTCAGCTGAAATGATTTCCATTCATATTGACAGACTCTGAATTCAAAATGTGAGTCTCAAAAATGCACGTTCTTATGAGTGTACAAATACCCGGAAGTACGAATTGTTGTTTTGTGACTTTAGAATGTTTACATCAGAAGCAGGTCCTCCCTATGGAGGCGGCCATGTTTGTACAGTAGCCCAGAATGGACAAACTTAAAGCCTGTAGAGTTGAATGGTAACTGAAGGCTGACACACGTTCACCTACTCGTTTGGAAGGGAATAGTGAGTTAAGGGGTGTGAGATTTCACTGTATCCTACACACTGAACCTTTAATAAATGATAGTATCGTTACAAGTCCGTTGACAGTGAATGTCATGTTTCGTGTCTGTCCTCGCCTCAGTCGCCATCATGTCCGGTGGACCAGCGGTGACGGTCAGCATCGAGTCCTCCTGTGAGAAGCAGGTGCAGGAAGTGGCTTTGGACGGGACGGAGACGTACGTCCCTCCTCTGTCCATGTCCCAGAACCTGTCCAAGCTGGCACAGAGGATCGACTTCAGTCAGGGATCGGATTCGGAGGGGGACGTGGTGGAGGGTGAACCCAGGGAGCGAGAGTGGGGCAAACAGGAGCCAGAGGAAGAGGAAGGTGAGGGAGTGCTACACGTGTATAATAAGTTGATCTGACTGGTGTCCACTGCGGCTCAGTTCATATGAATTAGAGTCAAACTGCATAAACACTCTTTGGTGTCATTATTTTTTCCAATGAAATCATGTGCCCCAGGCACAGTGAAGTTTCAGCCGTCTCTGTGGCCGTGGGACTCGGTGCGGAACAACCTGCGCGGCGCTCTGACAGAGATGTGTGTCCTCTACGATGTTCTCAGTGTGGTGAAGGAGAAGAAGTACATGGCTTTAGATCCCGTGTCTCAGGATCCATCAGCTGGAAAGGTGAACCACTGAAGAACATCTCCGTTCACATGTATCACCACGTGATCCTGCACCACATACTCGTCAGTCTGAGCAGCCTCTCTCACACTCATGTCCTGCTCAGACCCCACAGGTTTTCCAGCTGATCAGCAAAAAGAAATCTCTGGCCACGGCAGCTCAGCTCCTCATGAAGGGAGCAGAGAAACTCACCAAGTCGGTGGCAGAGAACCAGGAGAACCGGAGGCAGAGGGACTTCAACTCTGAGCTGCTGCGACTCCGCTCACAGTGGAAACTGCGCAAAGTGGGAGACAAGATCCTGGGAGACCTGAGCTACCGGAGCGCAGGTGACATCATCTCACATTAAGGAAAGACTTTGTACCAGTCTGAGCTCAGAGTGAAGTCTCTCACGGTGCATCACCTCACGCAGGTTCCCTTTTCCCTCATCACGGCACGTTTGAGGTGATAAAGAACACGGACATCGATCTGGACAAAAAGCTCCCAGAGGACTACTGTCCACTCGACGTCCAGATCCCCAGTGATCTCGAGGGATCCGCTTACATCAAGGTGATTTCCATTTTCCTGTTCATAGAAGTATAGATGGAGCTACGCACGTACAAATACTTTGTTTTCATTTGCTGTCTAAACTTGTCATACGACTTTCTGAAGAATTGACAAACATGTTTTAACAGTTGCGGCTTGTTTGTCTGCAGGTGTCCATCCAGAAACAAGCTCCAGACATCGGGGATCTTGGAACCGTCAACCTGTTCAGGAGAGCTCCCAAAACCAAAGCCGGTACGATTGAGTAAACTTCAAACCTTTTAACCTGGCTGGTTTGTGACTGTAAACGCACGACATCCCGGAGATGTTCCGCTGACTCTGTGGTTTCCTGTGCGACAGGGACTCAGCCGTGGCACGTGAAGCTGGAAGCAGCGCAGAACGTGCTGCTGTGTAAAGAGATCTTCGCTCAGCTCTCCAGAGAAGCCGTTCAGATCAAGTCTCAGATCCCTCACATTGTGGTGAAGAATCAGATCATCTCGCAGCCTTTTCCAGGTCCGAGCAGCAGAACCTTCATGATGGAGGTGTTAGCTGGAGGAGCCGCTGATGCTGAGATCTGATGTGTTCCTCTCAGGTCTGCAGCTCTCCATCTCTCTGTGTCACTCCACGGGAGAGAAGAAGAATCACCGGGCGTCTCCGGAGAAACCCAAACCTGACGACCACCTGTACGTGCTGGAACACAACCTGCACCAGATGATGAGAGAGGTGAGGTGATGGGTTCGAAACCCAGCTGCTCCTCTGACCCGTGTGAGCTGGTTCTAACAGGGATCCTCCTCTTTGTTCCCGTGACAGTTCCACAAGCAGCAGCTGAGCTCGGTGGTGATGCCACATCCTGCCAGCGCGCCTTTCGGCCACAAGAGGCAGCGGCTGGCCGGGCCGCTGGCCTACGACAAGGCCGAGATCTCCAGCCTCCAGCAGAGCGAGGGGCTGCTGGAGAAGATCATCAAACAGGCCAAACACATCTTCCTACGCAGCAGGTACTAACTCCGTGGTTACGACAATAGGAATGAATGGAACCCTGTTTACTTTTACAAAAGTCCCCCTCTCTCCCGTGACCAGGACGGCGCGGACCATCGACAGTCTGGCCAGTCGGATCGAGGACCCTCAGATTCAGGCTCACTGGTCCAACATCAACGACGTGTACGAGTCCAGTGTCAAAGTGCTCATCACCTCACAGGGCTACGAGCAGATCTGCAAGTAAGAGCAGGAGCAGAGGAGATGAACGGGTTGTTCCTCATTTCAAACAGCAGATGGTTTTAAAGACTTGACTCTGTGTTTTCTACGTTCAGGTCCATCCAGCTGCAGCTCAACATCGGGGTGGAGCAGATCCGGGTGGTGCACAGAGACGGACGAGTCATCACGCTGTCGCATCAGGAGCAGGAGCTGCAGGACTTCCTCCTCTCACAGGTACCTGGGCAGTTTCCACTCATCACCAGCAGATGGCAGTATTGTACACGACTGAATATCTTCCAAAGGCACGCTTATCACAAGCGGGTCTGAACCACACTTCATTTAGAGGCACTGTGGCCCACGGGTCTGTAGGGGGCGCCACTCTGCTGTCAATGCAAACAGGGGGGCAGCAAACAGGCCAAAGTGATGGATGTGGTTTGGAAACAGGCCCAATACTCGTGTGTGTGTGTGTGTGTGTGCGTGTGCGTGTGCGCGCGTGTGTGTGCGCGCGTGTGTGTGTGTGTGTGTGCGTGTGTGTGCGTGTGTGTGCGTGTGCGTGCATGCGTGTGCGTGCGCACCCTAGATGTCTCAGCACCAGGTGCATGCGGTGCAGCAGTTGGCGAAAGTGATGGGCTGGCACGTCCTCAGCTTCAGTAACCACGTGGGCCTGGGCCCGGTGGAAAGCATCGGAAACGCCTCGGCCGTCACCGTGGCCTCCCCGAACGGAGAGTACGCCATCTCAGGTCAGACCCTTGAACAACACTCCTCAAAAACTACTGTTTTTGAGGGTTCGCGGGTTTAACTCAATGTGCCTCTGACTCTTCAGTGCGGAACGGGCCGGAGAGCGGCTGCAAAGTTCTGGTCCAGTTCCCGCGCAGTCAGACCAAAGAGCTGCCCAAGGCCGACGTCATCCAGGAGAACAAGTGGAGCCACCTGAGGGGCCCCAACAAGGAGGTGCACTGGAGCAAGATGGAGGGCCGCAACTTCGTCTACAAGATGGAGCTGCTCATGGCGGCGCTCACTCCCTGCCCTTAGAAACCGACTGTGAGAGACGCTGACCGCCACAGACGGGAAGTACAGATCACATGACTGATCGGCCGATGAGGTCACTGTCTCTCTCTTGTCGTCATCATGTCAGAACCTCAAACTCTTTGATACAGAATAAAAAGTCAAGTCTCAGTTTGTGTTGAAGTTCATTTTTGAATGACACAACAACGCCAGGTATGATGGAGCTGGATACAGGAAGTGCACCCGGCTCTGTGGCCAAACAGTGGTACTGCAGCCACTGAGTCAGTCAGTTTTTACATGTGACCAAAAAGACTTTTGTTTGTATAAAATAACAAACCCACAGATGCTTTGTTTCAACAATAAATACAGTTTGTATTTGTCCTTTCTCTTATGTGAAATATTTACATCCAGCAGTGTCAATCATCTTCCAACTGTGAAAAGTTTAAAAACAGTCCTGGCGCCACAGCTCTGGTGGGCGTGTCTTCATGTGGGGGTCAGAGGTCAGAGGTCAGCCCGGCGTGCGGCGGGACGGCTGCAGCTCGGTGGCGTTTTCTTCTGCACGAGAAATAAACCTTTATTCACACGGAGACGGAGCAGAGAGACACTGACCTTTGTCTTCACACACACATCACATGACACAGGCCACACCCACACACACCAGGCCACGCCCACACACCCAGCCAGTCACTGAGTTCACATGATGAATGATGTGTGAACTCTGAACCACCACAACCGTCGGCCTGCAGGTGTTTAGTTTGTCCATCGTGGGCTACTGTACAAACATGGCGCCCTCTAGTGGAGAGAAGCTGCTCCCGACTGGAACTTCAAGCATTTTGAAATTCCCTAAAAATAACCTGCAGCTTTTTATCTTTCACTTTTCAAACATGATATGCAAATGTATGCAAATTGGGTCAGCACATCTCCAGAGGGAGGGGCAGGGGGCGCTACAGAGCAGTGGACAGTGTTTGATCATTCAATTGAAATCATGATGGTTTTCCACTCATCCCACATATGAGGACACTAGAGGTCAAAGGTCATCGGTATGCATCAAACGATTTGCTCACCGGGCATCTCCCTCCGCCTCCTCCAGGCCAGCAGCCGCCGGTGCGCTCGGTCCAGCAGCCACAGGAGCAGCATGAGCAGACCGGCCACAAGCGCCAGAGCCAAGGCCGAGACGGACAGGTACTGAAGATCCTCGTACAGAACCTCTGAAAACATGGCAGACATTTCATACTCGGGTTACGACCTTCAACCAAAGAGATCAAAGGTAAAACAAAGAGATACACGAATAAACACTTTGGTGTCCTGTTGTTTACGTCAGGAAACATGGGAGAGTCTGAGCTGAGGCCTCACAGGAACATTCCACTTCCACCTTTGTTTGCTGAGGTTAGTTTCACACTGAGTCGCCTTCGCAGATAAACACACACACACACCTGAGTCACCTGCTGGAGGTTAAAGGTCACAGCAAAGAGGCCACCCTGTATTTAACAGAGTCCAAATATTGAATCAGTCCCTGAGGACACATTCCACCACCGTCACCTGACGCAGGTGTAAACACAGGTGACGTCAACAGGACTCACAAACCTGCAGTTCCACTTTTTTACCACTAGAGTGAATCACGAGCTACGACAGTGCCCGGTGCGAATTTCAAAGTAAAAGCCTTGTGTCTTTAAGGGGCGTGGTCTCTTGAACGACACCTGGGCCGACCTGGATGCAGTGACAGCACCACGGGCCCACCCCTGCTCTACCTGTGCTCCGCCTCTTTGCCCGAACCAGGAGGTGGGAGGAGTTTGGCGAGATGGCGAGCCGCCCACTAGCCTCAGGCACCTACGGGTGACGTCACACACCTCGCGTCCATCTTTCCAAAGCGTGAATGACGGAGCCCTGACTGACCGTTGACCTTGAGGACGAAGCCGGTGTCCTTGCTGTCTCCGCCCGCCTCCGTAACAGTGACCACGTAGAAGCCGGCGTCCTGCAGCCGGAGGTCGGACAGGCCCATGGATCCGTTGCTGTAGGCCTGAACCCGGCTGCTGTAATCCTCCGTGATGTTGGTGAAGACGCCGGGGCGCCACGCCCCGATGCCGCGGCTCACCGCCGCCGACATGAAGCTCCATTCGATGGTGGGAACCCCTGCGCAGGAAACGTCCAGAGAGAAGAGCACGTCGTCCTGCACCGACCTGCTGAGGCTCCTCTGAGGGGAGAGGACGGAGAGAGCGCCACCTGCAGGAGGAGGAGGGGAGTTCACCTTTACCGCCACACATCAAAGACCGCACGCGCTCACAGGCTCCATCTTTGTTGGAGGTGAAACCACCAGGTGTTTGCCGATCTCAGCAGAAACGGAGCCACACACTGACCTCTCACACCTTCAGCTAATGTTTAATCTGTGCTGGTACGAGGCAGGGGGAGGCAGGCGCGCACACACACACACACACACACACACACACTCACACACACACACACACACGCACACGCACACGCACACACAGACACACACACACACACACACACTCACTCACACACACACACACTCACTCACA
>JAFBJT010107453.1:50774-61718 GCA_016785325.1 Chascanopsetta lugubris | reverse complement strand
TTTTTCCATTTTACACAGGCAGATCCGGGGGCAGCCTCTCCCGTCCCGGCCACTCTGAGAAATGTCTGCCATCTCGGCGGTGATGAGAAGTGACTGGAGGATTCTTAGATTTATTAGCGCTCGGCGAGCCGGTGTCACGGGAGATTACGCCCCCGATCCCTCACCGTTCCATCCGCACGTCACCCATCCAATTTCAATTTCCCCCGGCGAGAGGACGGGAAGGCTCTGGCTGCCGACCCCTGCTCGCGACCCTGGGCTTTAACGATGGATGGGGGGGTGAGGGGGGAGTGGGGGGGAGGTGGGGGGCCGGGGGACGGATACGGGATGCTCATGAATTAGGGATGACTTCAGTCAGTGGTGCGTTCAACTTGGGCCGCCCCGCCTGTATCAGCGCCCAGCATCTCCCTGATAAATGGGCGTCGGCCTGGAAGAAGACCTCTCGGCGCCGGTTTGGAATTCAGAGGAGTTCAGCGCGTCAGGGATATGTTTAAAACATGCGGGACGGCTGCTGGAACCTTGAATCCAGCACTGTCATTGGCTGGAGACGGACCAATCACAGGCTGAGATGAGCCTCTGGTCATTTCCTCACATACTGTATGTTTTGCGGACGAAAGTGTAAAGGAGCTTTGTACGTCGTTTAAAAATAACAAAAAACAAAAATATATTCAGTAACGAACTGAACTATTGTTTGCGTTTATAAACACGAGCCAACTGAATTGTTGTACCGCTTTTTCACCACTAGAGAGTAGAATCCAGTCATTCTGGGGCGCAGAGTAAAAAGGGGAGGAGCTTCTAACATGTCCCAACTATAACAACAAGGGGCTTCTTTTCAAATATCACCGTTACACTGACGTGAGTACTGACCATCCACTCGGAGATGATGATGTCCACCTTCTCCACAGGGAGGCAGATGTCCTCTACGCGACCTTTGAGCAGAGTGATCTTGTCCTCCAGCCGGTTTGATCTGTGGGAAACATCAAAGATTTAGGAAAAAAGAGAAGCGTTGCATCAGACGTGCATGAATATTTGTATTTACAGCTCATGAACACAGGTGTCGGCCCCGATCACCCAAAGCTGTGGAGTCTCCTCGTCTTTCCAACGTCATGTTTTCTACAGCTCCTCTTTCACATCCTAATATTTTGGAATTCTTCCAGTTATACAATGTCACAATGACTCCGCCCACTTCCTGGTTCATCCAAAAAAAAAAAAGGCGGAGTACAGGTGGAGCTGGGTTGGGCCTATGGTGCCGTCGCAGCATCCACAGAGGATTGGCCCAGGTGTCACTCGAGTGGTCACGCCCCTGAACGATGCACAATTTCAAACCCCGCCCCTTGTACAGTTTTCCCGGGAAAACATGTGACTGGTTGAAACCAAAATTTTTGTTTGTACCAGAATTTAAATATGTTTCATTCACCTCTGAAGTTGTTCATTTGAAGATGGGAGTCTATGGGGGATTTACTCACTTTTGGAATCAGCCTCAAGTGGCCACTCTGTGAACTGCATGTGTTTCCACTTCCTTAGTGGCCTCCTCTTTCAGCCCAGGAAGTACTAAGCCAGTACTTCCTTTTCATTTGCTGTGAGCGTTGCACAAATCTTCCTACTGTATTCCCATTTGCATATTTCTTTTTTTTTAACCAATAAGGGGCTGGGCCATTTGCATATTCACGTTAGGGCCCTCTGGAAAATCTCGGCAAGGGACGGGACCAGCAGATTTGTCTCTTCCTCCTCGCTCCACGAGTTCCCCGAGTTGGTGCAGGGAGTGTGAAGGAGAGGGGACAGTGGCAGTGGCCTCAGTCCCAGGTGGGGACGAACAGTGCGATCAGTGCCCGCCCCCTTTTAAACGATCCCTCCCTCTTTCAGGAGCGGCCGCTCCGGGTATCAATCTCTGTGAATATTCCATTATCATGACAGCGAATGTTACTGAGGACAGAACAATTACTCAGCGCGGCCCAGAGTGCGTTTCTCTGGCAGCGATCCTTATCTCCAACTGTCTCTGCCCTCCTCCCCTCTCCCTGCTGCACCGCTATCACCCGCTCACAGTGTCCAACACACACACACACACACACACACACACACACACACACACACACGCGCGCAAGCCCCTCCCTCCGCCCCCTCCACCTTTCACAAGAGGGAAACACTGTAATCTCATTATTGGGGTAATTTAGAGGACAATGTCAGGACTCTGGGGAGAAGGAGTCAGAGAGGGAGTGTGTGTGTGCGTGTGTGTGTGTGCGTATGTGTGTGTGTGTGTTGACAGGCTCATCATAGGAAATGAGTCCCTGGGGAACATTTCTGTCATTTCATGGTAAATTTAAACTTCTGTGTAAATGATATTAGATTTTGTTTGTCTCATGATCTAAATGAAACATGTTCTGTTTTGATGTTCTTCTAAAGATGATGAAGCTAATAAATAAGATAAACACATTTTAACAAAGGCCTCAAAAACAAATATCCATTCAACTGACGGTGATTTGATTTTAATTTAGTTAATTTTTGTCTTGTTCTTTACAGTAACAATTTAAAAAACTCCAAATTGTAGCTATTTTTTTTACTTTTTATTTTCTCAATACAAATTGGATTTTAAACAAATAATCAAGTCATTACTTTTTTTTTTTCATTCTTAAAAATGCTGAAAATCCAAGACACTTTAAATGAATACTCGCTGAGTCGTGTCAAGTGACCATGGCGCAGCCATAGCGCTCATTTCATAAAGATATGATTAATGTAGCTGAAACTGCCTTTTCTATTTCTGATTATTTTGATAGTGATTATCCAAGTCATTTAATTTAAAAAGGGGTGCAACATGGCCGCCTCCACAGAGAGGACCTGCTCCTGATGTAAACAAAAAGGGCTCAACCATCATAAAAACATCACTAGAATTATTTCATTTTCTTTTTCTGCCAGCGCAATATCACCTAAATTTACGCACTGCACCTTTAAAGCCAAACTCAGCAGGGCTCAGTCTATAAACACCTGCAGACTGATGACGAGTCTGTCTCCACCAGTGTACGTTACATTTCATTCCTCCACATTAAATATGGCCTCTTTTTTTATTTCATTTCATTTCACGGCTTTTCGACTGATCATCCATCAATCGCAGGCATTTGTAAAAAAAAAAAAAGGAGGGAAACGTATTCAGACGTATTTATCCGTTAAGGAAGCGACTGTGAAGGAGGAAGAGTCACGTCCTGCGTTTCATTTAAACTTCTCCGACAGAAGTGAGACAGGAGATGGATGCTCCTGCCCAACCAGCACGACTCACTTTAATTACAATCCTGATATTAGGATCTCACACACACGCACGCACACACACACACACGCGCGCACACGCACGCACACACACACACACACGATTTGGACTCAGTGGTGGATTTCCTTTTTAAGTGTTTTTTGTTGGGACGTGGAGGAGAACGAGGAGCAGGAGGAGGTGGCGGTTACAACCCGAGCTGAATCCGGCGGCGGCGGCGGCGGCGACCCCGCGACGGCGCCTGCATGCCAACACACACACTCCTACAGTGAGCCAGTGGGCTGTAAAATTAAAACGTCCCCTTTCCTTCGGCAAACCCCGTTGTTTTGCTTATACCACACTCTCTTACATAACAGCAGTAATGGCCGTCATAATGGCCCCTAACTCAAAAATGCATTAGCGGGGTAAAGGGGGCGGGTAGGTGGGAGGGTGGGTGGGAAATAGAGGAAGTGGCTGCAGGTAGATGGGGCGCTGCAACCGTCTGTATGTGTGTGTGGGGGGGGGGGGGGGGGGGGGGGGGGGGGGGGATGGACGCCACCGTGGAGAAGCAGCTGCTGGAAAACTAGAAACGAGCGGGACTTGAAATATGACGGAGAGCTTTATTAAAATAAACAGCAGGGGGCACCAGTGAGCGAGGGTACTCACGGAGAGATGAGCTCTTTCAAATAACATCTGTTTAAATTTCCATCCGAGTGAACACATCGGAATATGCATATTACGTGATACTTGTGTGCTATTGCACTGTATTGCTGCAAACTACAGGGTACGAAACACCTGACTCCGCCCACTTCCTGCTTCATCCAAAAATGGGCAAAGAGGCGGAGCACAGGTGGAGCAGGGGTGGGGCCATGGTGCTGTCGCCCAGGTGGAACTCAAAAGGCCACACCCTTTAATTACACACAATTTCAAACCTCAACAGACTTGAAAATAAGCCCCGCCCCCTTTACAGTTGTCAGAGGAAAACATGTGACTGACTGAGACCAAAACTGTAGTTTGGACCAGACTTGAAACGTGTTTCTTTCACCTCCAAAGTTGATCATTTTAACATGGGAGTCTATGGGGGTGGAGCCTCAAGTGGCCACCCTGTGAACTGCAAGTTGTTCCATGACTCTCATGCAAACCAGTAAAGCAGGAAGTGAGATGAGTGGACAAGACCTGCGAGTTTGCCTTCAAAATAAAAGCGGTATCGGTTGGACCGTCATAGCTGCCGCGAGAGCTCTTATTCTGAAAGATTCCGGGGGAAGTCGATGACACAGCTAAACCCCATTCATGTCGTTTACTCGCCGATTTTGGGGGTCACGCGATCCGAGCTCGACGAATCAGCAGAGGTGACGACGTCACAGACAAAAACAATCTCAGTCTCCGCCCGTCCGCACTGAAGCACACGGAGGTTTCTGCAGCTTTCAAACGAAGTCGGATGTGGCGAGTGGCGCTGTGGGTGTGGCCTGAGCGAGCGGGGAACGGACGGTCGCTCTTGCCCGAGGAGCGGAGGCGCTGATGCGAGCGCTGGTGTAAATCAGGAGCGTTGCGGCGGCGGCGCTGACAGCAGCTCTATTGAAGTCAACCAGCTGCAACAAATAAAAGGTGCCTGGAGGTCACACAGGCCTCGACTCCCAGGATCCTTTGCTGCACACACGCAAGGGGGGAGGGGGAGGAGCTGACCCCGCCCCCTGTGTGTAATGCACGTTTGAGTGTTACCTGACGATGTCCATGGCTTGATAGATGATCTCTGATTGGTCCACTGCGATAACCCTCTTGGCCCCGGCTCTGGCGGCGAACATGGACAGGATGCCGGTCCCACAGCCCACGTCCAGCACCACCTACAGGACGGGAGGGGTACGGCGGTTAGGTTCATGCTGCTGGTGGCTCCCATGAGCCACTGCAGATACATGATGAGGTTATTAATATAACCTGTTATAAAGAGGTTTTCAAGTTCAGATTTGTTCTTTTAACAATAAATGTAAATAAACAAATAAGTTAAGTCAATAGAATTTTGCGTCTAATTTGGATGAATGCTAGAAAATGCTCTGTAGTAAACATAGGTCGAGAACAGTCATGTGTTTTGTTCTGGTAAAAAAATCACGGCCAGTAAAAAATGTTTTCCTAATTATCTGTATTTGCTGTTTAATTGTAATTTCACACAGAAAAATATTTTTTCCACAAATTATTTTTTCATCATTTAATCAGAGTGAGTAGGACTCATAAAACATTTACTGTTTTTCAAAAATGTGATCTTTTTATTTATCGTTTACTCAGAATTGATAATTTGATAATACCTAAATTAAAATGTAATATTCAATGCTTTTTAAAAAATGTTCTAAATATTTATTTGACTTGAGATATATACGGTCTCCATCTATAACTACTTGGTCACATTAATAACTAATAATCTTTATGATATCGACTTTTTACAAACACAGTATCAACCTCTCACTGTAAAGTGCAGGAAAAGGCCGATGGAGCGGATACTTTCACTTCCTGAGTCTGTGGAACCGATCATGTGACCTCTAACTCTCCCACATTCTTAAAGGTCACTGGGATTAATGGAATGTATTATCTTCATGCGGGGCTTCACTTTAACGGACCATGACTCATTTTCCCTCTGGAAACTTCTGAAGTTTTTAAATCGCCTTAAACTCAGGGTCCTGTCTTTCTTCATATTGCCCCCCAGCTGCTGTTAAATGGCCGCCGGCTCCTGTACATGCATCCAGATGCAACACTGTGTTCATCTGAGTGTCTATTTAAAGCCACTGTAAACACCCTGCTGCCTTTATGGCCTCCCTCCCTCTTTCTCCTCCATCTCCCCCCCCCCCCATTCCAACGCCGCTGAAACGAGCGGATCCCGATTTGTTCTTCATCTCCCGCTTCCTGTAGGTGACACTTCCTTTCCTCAAACCCTCCCCTCCCTCACCCCCCCCCTCACCCCCTCCCTCTGACAGGGATAATATACGTTCCCATCGACACAACCTGCCTCCCTCCTCCTCTACAGCCTCATCGCAGCACTAACCAGCAGCCGCCCGTATAATGGATGGCCGTGATACAGGCCACTGCTTCCTGCAACTAACGCCAATGGAAAGGGGGGGGGGGAAGGGGGGTGTGTGTGTGTGTTATGGGTTTGGTGGTGGTGTATTGCGTGTGTCTGTTATCAGTTCTCTGCAGCCGACGTTGGAGGCGCTAATAAAGTCGCCGAGTGTTTTAAATCAGACGCCGTCGTCTTATTAATGTGTTTCCTGTGAAATGCATGGGACTGTTTCAGGAAGTGAGCTTTGCTGTAGGTAACACACACACACACACACACACACACACACACGTTAACACACACTTGTCTGCTGCCTCACCTTGTCTCGGAACACCTCAGGGTTGCGGTACATGAAGTCACGGTAGCTCTCGGTGCGAACTTTATCCTGTGGAGACACAAAATAAAGGACAGGGCTTTTGAATTCGGGTTCATCAGATGATCTGGGATTAGAGCCGGTTAATCTATAATATAGCCAATAATCAGATTTAAATATTTGATGAGTCATGTTTGGTTTCCTTGCTTTGAAGGCAGGGTCAACCGAAGTTCATACTCGGTTCAGCATCAGTCTGCCAGCAGGGGGCAGCTTGCAACATGTGTTGATTTTGAATTAAAAATAAATGTGCTAACAGCGGTTTAATTTGAGGATTTTCAAAATAAAGGTTTCTAAAGCGATTTGAAATAAATAGTTTGTGTACAAGTACTTCATGTTTATAAAGATATTTGTGCATAATTAATCATATAAATGGGGGGTATTAGAATAAATAAATTATAATTCTGAATAATAATTGTTAAATAAAACAAAATAGTCTTAAAAAACTAAATAAAATAAAACTAAAATAAATTATGAATAATTCCACCCAAATGTACACACACTTTGACATTTGAATAATAACTCTAACAAAATAATAACAAAAACATTGAGGTTTGTAAAAATCTAGATTTGACAAACATTTGTATTTTTTTTATTATAAAAACATGTTGGGTGTCGGCCGAGCTTCAGATCAGCGCAGATCATAAAGGACCGAGTCGGCTTCTTTGACGTTTCAGGGAAAATCCATCAGATAAATGCACCTGGAAGGTATTTTCAGAGTGCGTGTGTGTGTGTGGGGGGGGGGGGGGTGGGGGGGGGGGGGGCGCGTCAGGTCAGCGCTCGCTAATTAACCTGCCAATCAAACGCTTGCCCCGCCCCTCTGGTGGAACGGCTACACGGTCAGGAGCGCTGACAGGAACAGGCCTTAGCGCAGTGTTACACCTACAGACGGATCGAGGGAACGGCTCCGCGCCGTTTAACTGATCACAAATCAATGAGTCGTCAGCTTCAGGTTTTATATTTCACAAACATGTCAAAAGGTCTTTGGAGAGATTTTAAAGGGTCGTGTGTCAGATTTAGGCTGTTTTGAAACGACTCAGTTAAAAGGGTGTGTTTGATCAACAATTAAACCTTGTAGGTCCGTCATTGATGTTTGAGGGGGGTAGGGGGCGCTAGACCCATAATCACACCTAGGGCACCAAAATGGCTGGAGCAGGCAAATGTCAAAATGGCGGCATTTTAATTGGTATATATTGGATTCAGTTTTGAACAAAGTTAAAAGGTGCAGACGAAGTTGAAGTTGTCAAACTTTACAAAAGATTAATTAATGTAATAAAAGAACATGTTTTTAAATCCGGGGGAAAGACGTTTTCATTTTCACCATCATTGATTCGATCCCACACACACACACACACACACACACACACACACACACACACACACACCCACACACACAGCAAGTACGTCAGAGGTGATGCGCTTATCGTTAGATCGGGGCGGACTCGACCACATTCCGCCGAGCCCCCCCCCCCCCCCCCACCACATGGTCACGTGTACCTGACCCCTCCTGAGGTTCTGATGGCGCCTGACGCACACAAACCACGCAAAACTTTAACGGCGCTCAGCACCAATCAGGACGGTCTGTCTTAGCACTGCGGTAACACACACACGCACGCGCGCGCACACACACACACACGCACACACACACACACCCCTACCTGTGACACAGTGAGCTGGCTGACACTTTGGGCTTGCGGGGGTTTAAAGGAGTGTACAAATTAATTTGGAGGATTCACATGAGAGCGTGGCGAGCGGGCGATTATTGCTGATGTGACACTTTTGAGAAAATGTTCATGTCGTCACTTGTATCAATGTTTGAATACGGGACGATCACGTCCCATTTGTGAGCTACAAGGGAGAATCTTTCAGCCAAGACGTGCGCTGATGAGCTCGCTCTCTCTCCGCAGAGCTGCAGGACTCACACTGTGTGTGTGTGTGTGTGTGTGTGTGTGTGTGTGTGTGTGTGGACCTTCAGCATCTCCTCATGGATGCCGTAGTGGCCGTAGGAGTCGAAGTAGGCCTCGTCCTCGTCCTCCCGCAGCTCGGCCACGGCGCCGCCCGGGTTGCCAGGTCTGCCCCGGACGTCTGCATTCAGCACCAGACCCTGAGCCAGGAGCCTGAGGAGGGGCAGGAGCACATCTGCATTACCCTTACATGAGAACACACACACACACACACACACACACACACACACACACACAACCTTCATGCAGGACATAGCAGTAAATGGAGGAGATGGGAGGCATTCATCTTTCTAACTGCCTTACAGCCCCCCCCCATCACCCCCCCTTCTACCTCACTCTTTCTGTAATTTTCCCTTATTGCCCCCCCTCCCCCTCCCCCCCTCCTCACTTTCACCTCCATGCTGCAGTGGAATTTTCCCTTCCTCCTCTCCTTTTTTTTTTTATCTTTCCCCTTCCTCCAAACTTCTTCCACAAGGTATTCACAAGCTGATGTGGCTGTGATTCTGGGCTCACTGTGGCCCCCTGCTGGCCGTTGGAGGGTGGTGCAACATGCAGGGAATAGGACAAAGAATACAAACACACTCCCTAAAGCCTAAATAATGCAAAATAAAAATACATTCAGAGTCATTAGAGCTGGAATTGATTAATTAAAGGTACGGGTTGTGACATTTAGGCAAAACCTTGATATTTGTCATGAAATTAGTCAAATATAAAATAATTTCCGAGCTTTTCATTAGCAAATGATCCACTACGACTAATGTTTTTAATGATCCTAGAATGAGCCTTTAATGTTTGCACCAGTAGCACAACCTCTCTACAGAGGCGGCCATGTTTTTACAGTAGCTAAGAATGGACAAATTAAACATGTTTTGAGTTTTAATGATAACCTGAAGGCGTCCAAAGGTTTTTCTAAATGTTTGTTTGTAACTTCGCCATTTCAATAAATTCGACACACTGTGCCTTTAATGATTCTAAAAATAATCACTTGGCTAACTGATAACAGAGGAGTTGGCAGCTGCAGCTCTCAAACAATAACAAACATAGAGAACAGAGACTGACTTGAGTTTGTGCAGGTCGTCCATGGCTCTGGTCAGAGCCTCCTCAGACTGACGGGCCCTCTCCTCTGCAGCCTGGGCTCTCTGCAGCAGTGCATCATGGGAACCGGCCCCGGGATGCGATACACCCGACCCCTCCATGCCACACAGCTCCTCGGGGTCTGGAGAAGACACACAGTAACTACATGTGTCATCGAAAAGTCTGAGAGTGTGTGTGTGTGTGTGTGTGTGTGTGTGTGAGTGTGAGTGTGTGTGTGTACCCGTCTGCAGCAAGGGGTCGTCCTGTAGTGCCGGCCGCAGGAAGTCCTCACTCTCCCAGGGTAAGGGAGCGTCTGACAGCACCTTCAAACTCGATGCATCACATTTCTATAAAACATTTTTTTTTAAATGCTGTTATTTTCTGGAACTACAAAAATGTGAAGAATGTAAGAATGAAGCTTTGACTCATATCTCCAGGACAAATGTACTGACTGTTGAGCGAATGAAGTTGATCATTTTGATGTATCCGTAGTCGTCTAAACCTAAAATAAAGACAAAAACCGCTCAGTCATTCTAATAAAAGACACACAGTCGTCCCGACCCCCGACTGAAGCTCGTAACAGCGGAGTGAACTCACTGTGTTTTCTCATCACGTCCACCAGGTTGATGTGATGCTCGGCTGTGCAGTGCTGCAAGGTGGCAGCCACGGAGCTCAGTGACCTGAACCACAAAGACAAGGGAGCGACAACATCTTATCAACAACACAGCAAAACACACACATATGAAATACAGAGGTAAAGTGTCACACTTCCGAATAAGACCGGATTCAATGTCGGTTCTGTTCGGTACAGTTAGAGGGTGGAACGTACTTCATGTAGATTTCAGTGGCGCAGCGTCACCTCAGCGCGTTTTGAATAATATACTCAGCTGATTTATGAAGTTCCCCGCCCCCTGAAGCAGCTATTAAACACAGGGGTGGACAAGTTATTATTTGCGGATGTGTGGATGAAGGGGGCAGAGGGAGGACAAAGCCGATGTTTAGTCCATTTTGGGATACTGTAAAAACATGGTGGTCCAACATGGCCGCCTTCATACAGAGAATCTGCTCGTGATGGAGATTAAAAAAAAGGGCTCATTCTGGAGCCGTGAAAACAACAATTATAATGTCATTATAATTTTTTTGGGCTCTGTGTTTGACAATAGACATGAAAATATTTTTTCCGGAACTTTACACTGTAGACCTTTAACCGCATATGAAAGTACGGTGGTCCTTTAGTTCAAAACACCATTGACAATACAACAGGATC
>JAFBJT010107453.1:36806-50687 GCA_016785325.1 Chascanopsetta lugubris | reverse complement strand
TTTAATATCTCATTGATTGTTTCACAATAAATAAAATACTTTGTTATTGATATTAATGGTATGATTGTCTGGTTGCTGCAGAGGTTGTATGGTTACTTTTCTTTCATAAAACAAATACATACACTACGTTTTCTACATTTTTTAATTACAGAATAAAATGAGTTATTTGACTTAAAATCCTTCAGTATCTGCACCATCATCTCACCTGTCACAGAACAGACAGCAGACTGCCTGACCTCCCTCCTCCCCCTCCTCCTCCTCCATACACTGCCACTGCTCTTCATCCTCCTCCTCCTCCTCTTCTCCGTCAGAGAGCTCAGGCATGTCCTCAGCAGCTGCTCCACCGTCTGTCTCAATCACAACCTCCGAGTCAGAAGCTGAAACACTCATTCACTACACCGCTGCAGCAAGCTAGCTAGTCTCCATTGATGGGCTACATGTAAACAAAAGGCGATAAAGTGTAAACACAACAAACACACAAACACGTATCGACCACACAAACAAGGGGAAGTGTCGCCACACAAACTGCAAACGTTTACATTTCAAATATCTGCAGTTTTAAGGTTTATATTTGCCGTTTACTACACTCACGTGCGCCTGTGTGTGCTGCCATGTTGCCGCCAGAGTACTTCCTGGTGACGTCGAGTGACGTATAAAGCGTCATGGAAGTGGGCGCTGCTTCGGCTGAGTAGAAGGGGTAAAGGCACTTCTCGTAAAGCACCACACGATGTCGCAAAAGGATTTTTTTTTTACTATAGCACATTTTATTGTATTGTATTCTATTTCAATGGATTTCATTATATTTTACAATAATGAATTAGAATTAAATGAAATAAATAGAACCAGTCAAACAGTTTTTGAAAACAGTGCATGAATGTGAAAAAGAAAGGCGAATAAAACAAATTAGATTTGATTTTCAAAATCATAGTAATAAAAATAGTACAATTGTTGAATGAATGAATAACGTTTTTTTAAAGAGACTATTACGATCAATATATCTTACCTTGGTTAATGTGGATGAAACTAGGCATAATAATCAAATGAGAGTTCTGTTGCTTCATAACAAAAATATTGATTTTGATTGTACTTTATTTCTTTATAAACCTATATTTGAGTTTACAACTTTTAAATGTCTTGGTCATGTCTAGGTATGTCTAAATCTAACTCTTTGGTATGCTTAGTTTCAAACTGCTGTTCTTACTTAAATATGGAAGTAATTAAATGTTTTGTTTTGAATGACGTAGGTGTCAGTTACTAAGTAGAGAAACAAATGCAGACGCCCCGATGAAGCCTGTTGCACTTCCTTGCCGACAGGTGGCAGACGGACAACACAACATGTCGGCGAGCTTGAAGCAGCTAATGCAGCTAACAGGAGGAGCAAGCGACGACCAAACCCCAGGTGAAGAGGGAGGGAATATGTGTTACATCACATATATGACCAAACACATCATGGGACATACATATATGACGCAGTGCTGCTAAACATGAAGCTAACTTTTTGCTTCCTGTGTAGTAGCATGCATGTACCTGTGTAGCTACACAGGTATTTGTATGCTACACCACAGGTAAGCTAACTGTTATGCTTGTATTGCTAACCACTTCCTACAGTTAGCTACCTGTGTATTAAGAAGTACCTGTGCAGTGACCCAACACCAACATGTAAAGCTAACTACCTTCGTGTGTTGTTTAAGAGTAATTAGCGAGCTAGTTGTTAAAGCTAACTACTAGCTACAGTTAGCTACTCGTGTATTCTAGAGCCATCCACACAATGACCCAACGTATTCACACGTGAAGCTAATTAGCTTCCTCTTGTGTTCTGTGGTATTAAGCAAATACATTTGAAAAGCTAACTACAGCTACAGTTTATGGCTTCCTGTTCAGCCATGTACCTCTGCTACTTTGTTAGCTAACCTGCAATCATGCTACAGTATAGATATCAACTAGTTACATTTAGCTACTTGTATTAGCCAACTGCTTTAGTTATAGGTTGCCAACTTTAGTAGTTACCTGGTAATGTTGCGCTAGCAATTGAAGTAGCCAACTCTTGTTACTATTGACAACTTATCAGTAATGTGGAAATATATGTAATAAGTTTGGACCACTCTATATTAAGTATTACATTAAGTGACTTTCAGAAATGCATTATGATTCGTTGACCCTCTCAAAACTGGTTCATGATAAATAAATAGGAAAAACACAGAGGAACGGATATTTCAAATCAATTTAAAGTAATTTATTCACAGATGAAGCATTTCCATTCAGAGGGATTCAGGTTTTGTGGAGTCGGTGGTTTGGGTGTCGAGGAGGGTCCATTTTATTTACTTTGGTAGACGAGGGGGCTCGGTGTCTCCTGGTCCGGCAAGATCCGATGCTTCAGTCAGGAAATCTAAAGGCTTGTCACCCGCCAGCAGAGGTGGAGTCGACCGCGTGGCCGAGGGAACGACCGTCGACGGCGGGGCCGAGGGAACGACGGTCGACGGCGGGGCCGAGGGAACGACGGTCGACGGCGGGGCAGAGGGAACGACGGTCGACCGCGGGGCAGAGGGAACGACGGTCGACCGCGGGGCAGAGGGAACGACGGTCGACCGCGGGGCAGAGGGAACGACGGTCGACCGCGGGGCAGAGGGAACGACGGTCGACCGCGGGGCAGAGGGAACGACGGTCGACCGCGGGGCAGAGGGAACGACGGTCGACCGCGGGGCAGAGGGAACGACGGTCGACCGCGGGGCAGAGGGAACGACGGTCGACCGCGGGGCAGAGGGAACGACGGTCGACCGCGGGGCAGAGGGAACGACGGTCGACCGCGGGGCAGAGGGAACGACGGTCGACCGCGGGGCAGAGGGAACGACGGTCGACCGCGGGGCAGAGGGAACGACGGTCGACCGCGTGGCCGAGGGAACGACGGTCGACCGCGGGGCCGAGGGAACGACGGTCGACCGCGTGGTTGAGGGAACGACGGTCGACCGCGTGGTTGAGGCTGTTGTCAAACTGCTGAGAGCGTCGTCCCCGGCTAGTGTCGGCACGGGCATGACTTCGCCGTTTGTTGAATCCTTGCTAGCGGACACATTAGCATGTGCCTGGAAAGGTTTGAATTTACCTTGCACGGGCGATTGTGGGGGAAAACGCCAATGGATCTGTTGATTTAGAACACCATCACCAGGTTCTGGGTTTGCAGGATCGTGGCTGTAACTGCCTTGATTCAGATTTAAAAAGGGAGAATCTGCGTCTGTGAACATTGTCCCTGTAGCAGAACTTGTATGGGGCTGTTTGTGGCCTTGTCCAGGCTTCAGACGTCGAGTGTGGGCGTATCCCCTGGCTTCAGGTGTTGCCTCACTGTGGTGCGATCTGGGACTCGGTGACATCCGTGTGTTCATTTTTCCCACTGGCCCCCCATTGATCATTTTTAAAGAGTTGGTTCCATCAGGTCTTGCCAGAATCACTGTAGACTCTGACTTGAAGGCTGGAAGATTTGGACTCTGTGACAATAGAGTGCTTTGTCTGTGTTCAAGACCAAAGGCTAAGTGAGCCGGTGTGAAACTTCTTCCTATGGGCTGCATGGCTCTGGTTTTATGAACACGAGGTGCAAACTGAGTTGAGCCAGAGTTGCGGTTGTGCATTGCAGGAAACAGAGAATAGCGGTAATGACTTCGAAACGGAGGCAATTTCGAGTTTGTGCCGCCATCTTGTGGAGGCCGGATGTTGCTGCTGCTTTGCCTCCTGTCCACACTTGATGTCTTGGATCCAGCTGTGAGGATTTTGAACAGGGGGTGTTTGTACAATCTTTCATGGTCTGTGTTGTCATTGTGGACTCCTGTTGAGGGATGTCCTGGATTTGGCTGTCGGACATTTCCTATTAAAACAAAATGGCATTGTATAGTTGCTTATACTCCCTTTTTGTTTAAATTGCAGATTGTACATTACCTCCAAGGGAATTCTCACAATCTACTTTATGAGACAGAAGCCAAAAACAAAGCACGAACACCCTGCAAAGGAGGACAGCACAGGTCGGTATCACTTAAATTTCATGACTAATTCTAAGGGTTCAAATATCTTACATTTAAATCCTTACCTTAAAAAATCCATAGGTCTTATTGTTCAGCGTCACTCAGCTGCACCATATCCAACGTGGCCACACATCAGTAACCTGTTGGAACAGAAAGGACACGCCCCCACACACACACCTGATTTTAATCCTACAGCAAATGAGTAACTCAGCAGTTTCAGATTTCACACTAATTGCTGCACCGCCTGGTGGCAGCGAGCAGAATTGCAGGGTAGTAGAAAATGTGCACTTCATAAAAAAAATATGGTTTGATTAAATGTTATTGAACATATTCAAAAGAAAGATAATATATGAAAAAAAGGCAAGATAAAACATGTTTACATATATTCAAGTGATATGATCCTATTACAGACTTTTGTATTTTGATCTTCGGTTTATAAAAATATCTTCTAAAACAAACAAGTATAAACAAAGAAATCTTTATGTGCTCCATCATAGAACCTTTGGTGAATTTATTTAGAAACGAAAGCTCTGTATTCTACAAGAAATGTTAATTGCCTTGGAGGAGGAATCCATGTGTGTGGCCACATTTAGCCACAAGGGGGGGCTGTCGGATCAGACAGAGACAAGGGAGGGTTGTATGAATCTCACCCTTCAGGCATTGAGGCAAATGTGAAATGTTTTTTTGAGCAACAGAAAAGAACAAAACACAGCAATAAGAAAATAAAATTACAGAGGAGGAATTCATTCATATCTTTATTTGTACTTAAGGTTTGCGGAGGTCACGCTTATTGGAACAATGCAGCCAGTCAGAAATAATAACATTTAAAAGAAGGCTGAGGAAAGTGAAATACAATTACTTGAATAGAAAAATAAAAATAAAATGTGAATGCAGGGTTAAAGAAAGACTCTTGAAAGGAATTCTAATAGGAAAAGTCATTGTATTGTTCAACTGCAATAAAACATGATCAAAGCCATTTTAGGACCATTTGACTTCAAAGACTTGTCCACACAATTTAAAATGAGCTTTATTTAAATGTCCTCCATTGCCAGTATCACAGAACCTGAATGAATTCCATTGGAGTGGTTTAAGATACAAAATGAATATTAAGTTGCAAGGCACAGATGTTGTTTGTTCATGTCACATGTGATATGTGTATATACACAACAGAATATCCAGATTGTAAACATCAGATATTATTGATATTGATAAACAAAGATTTAAATTTCTTTTGAAAAATAATATGTATCATGTAAAAATGAATATTCTAATCTAGTGTTGAAAATGAGTATCATTATTATTAAGGCTCATGACACAGTCTCATAAAGCTTGACACACTGTTCCCTGATGAAAATATTTGCAATCGTATTCGAGATTACAGAGAAAGTAACACATATATATTAAAATTCAATAATTTACCACCATAAATGTGTATATCTAGGTTGTTCCATCCCTGTATTCACCCGACAGCTGCCAAATGTAATGAGACATTAATTCATTCCATTCATGATGCTTTTGCAGTCCTCGTGTGTCGCTGCTGAAATGATCTGTAGAGACAAAGTGAGTGAGAAAGGTCTTGGGGAATAGTTCATGTTTTCTTCTGAATTATTATATAAATGAATTAAGAGTTTGAAACTGACATTGTTCATTATTTTATGCGACTTTGAAAAACTAGCGAAATCAGAAATAACCAAATAAATGTACAATACTTTTTCTGTTTGAGTGTAATGTGAGTCAATGTACATTGTGTGGTGTGCGCTCACGAGTGTCTTGTTTCTGATGTAAACAGCCTAACAAACACACATTCATCAGATTTGGAGTCAACAAGTCATAATCTGTTGGCAACAACACAGGTTTGTGATCCTGTTGTTCATACCTCTCATTTCCCCGTGCTCTTCCCCAGAACGGTGATGGATTTGTTCTCCAGGATCTCCGTCCTCTGCTCCGGTTGCCGCAGGGTGTTGGACACCATCGCCTTCGCCACCACGTGGATGGGGGCGGACATGGACGTGGAGACCACGGCCGACAGGGCGCCTAAGAACTTCCTGGCCATCCACTCGCCCGGCCGACTCTCCTGCCGGTCCACCAGCAGAACCCTGACGGAGCAGAGACACACAAAAGGTATTGATGATTTCCCCCCAGATTCCTGATGAGTCCTTGAATTGTAAACAATTCATTCATAGACCAGATGTCGCACGAGAACCGGGGGGATTCGAGAAGACAAAGTACAATCAAGTACAATCAGCACTTTGTATCATGTCAGAGGCTGGGATCACATGTTTCGTATGGTCAGTACCGCACTCAAAAAGTTGACTTTGTTATCGTTCTGACTTTGGTACATTTCAGATTTCATACCGCACTATTAAAGGGCCGTCCATGATTCTAAACAATCGTCACATGCTGTCACAAGTGGCCTCTTGACTCGTCAAGTGCCAAATCAGCTGCGGAGTCGACTTTCAAAGAAACCTGATTGCGATTCCTGGTATGTGCGAGCAAACGCCATACATTTCCTCTGCGCATTAAAAACCCGCTAATTAATTTCCTGTCACTGGGCGATTTTATAACGATGTTGCATGAATACATGCGATCCGCCCCGATGAGAGCGGGTCAGGTCATTTGTTACACAGGACAGAAATGCCACGAATCAAAGGAGCATGAGGGAATTTTCCGATAATGGCTGTTTATAGTAAGACCAGTGGCCCTGGACAACCATAAAGAAATATAATCACAAGTATAGGGCAGGCCATGGTGGCCACTGCACTTCAACCTGGAGCAGAAACTGGATTTCAATGGGAGCCATTGTGCACGCAAGAGTGCCGGCCATTTTGGGGACTCCATTTCTGAGCGATGGGGCCGTGGCGCTGCTGTATCCCTGCTAGCTTAAATGTCATTGTCCTTGGAAGCCGAGAGTATTCACAGTCACTTTGTTCGGTCGTCGTCGCTAACGTAACTGCATATTCTTTGAAAAGTGACTGTTAACCCAAGTTCCTAATACATGGTTAGCTGAATGCAATTACTCACCCTGGCCTGTAGATGGCGTATCTCTCAAAGCCCAGCGCCTCAATATCTGCTTCCACTTGGCCCTGAGAGAAAAATCACACAACTATACTGATCTGTTGTTTTGTTTAGCGGTGGAATTCTTTAAGAGAAGGAATAAAATACCTTGACTTTGAGGTAAAGGAAGTTGCTGTTCTTATCGGCTCCTCTGGACGACTCCAGGTGGAACTGGCTGCAGCCGCCTGCTTTGGCGAGCTCCGCCGATTTTAGAACGTAGTCGTGATCGACGCGGACGAAACCATCCTGAGAGAAAAGAGGAAATGGAAAATATGACACCTGGACCGACCGTCTGTGGATGCTCCGCCTCCTTGTCCATATTTGGATGAACCAGGAAGTAGGGAAGAGTTAAGCAAGGTGGCGACAAGTGAACATGCGAGTGTACGCCGACTAGGAAAAACCTATGGGTGACCTCATAGATGCTACGTCTATGATTTCTCCGCAAATTTGTGAAATTGAAATCCAACACACACGCTACCCATTTGCTCCGAATGAACTCCTCTGCTGTAGAATCGACACTTAGAAAAATAAAATAAAACATTTTACGAAACAACTGCATGACTCACAGAGGATCGTGTTAACTAGAACTCGCGGCCTAACCAATGCATTTTGGAGGCTAAGACCAATATTGATATTTGAGAGACAAGTGGTATTTGTTTTTACGTAAACACATGAGAGAGATGAAGTGCTCGGTTTCCAAGGATTCTGAACAGAGAAAGATATTTTGATGATATCAGCGCTCTCACCAGCAAACCTAGGGAGCCTGTTGATTAGGAACATAATCGCAGCCTGACTCTCGATATCACGACATGGACCTACACACGAGCTTGACCCTCACTTGCCAAAAATAAAAAATTGCTTCGTCACTGCTGCAGAGAGAATTGCTTCATCATTATTTTTGACCTATAAACCCATCAGATCCCGAGAAGTGCAAACGGCAACTGTAAAATCTGGATTAATCCCTGTGTGACGTGCCAACTTTGAACTTAGTCATTTTAGATCCGAGTGTATCGGCAATCATCTGATGACGAATGACCCTCTAGGGGCAGCGGCCGGTCTTTTCGGCTGTAGACTCTGCGCCAACCCTTGATTCTCCGCTAACTCTGTAGAGTGCGTCGACTTTCTTTCGTCACGCGAGATAAAACATCTCACAAAAATCGCACAAACAGCTGTACTCTCAGTGAGTGTGTTTGTTCCGGACAACATTTCAGCTTATCTCTGAACAGCTATCGGCAATTGAATGCCGAGCTGATCAATTTCAGTGGGTTTCCCCTCCTTCCGTTTTCCACATGGACCCAGCACCTGCAACCTGCAGGCTGCCGGAAACATGACCGGAGAAGTAAACGAGACATTTCCAGCCCTAAAACTTTTACGGAACACATCGACAATCGGTGGTGATCATACTTTTATACAATACTTTTACAGTTTGGACCTTTAAAGTAAGATGGACTCACAGCCCCTGCTTTTGCTCGGGTGGTTCCCAGACAGCAGTAGCCCACATCGTGGCCCTGGAAGGCGGCGGCGTAATCATCCAGCTTCTCAAAGTCCACCACCTCCTGAACCTGGAGCCACGGAAGACACACAACACCTCAACCAACCAGCGTGAAGATAATGGAGTCACTCATGTGAGGAGAGAGGTCATTGATCTCTCACCAGGTTTTCACATCCTTTCTCCTCCAACGTGAGCTGCCTCCTGCCGATGAGCGTGATCTTGGAGAAGAGGTTTCTCTCCAGCAGCTCTCGGAGAAGCAACCTGCCCGTTTCCCCCGAGGCTCCGAGGAGGAAGCAGCTTCTGTTCTGCCGTCTGAAGTTCTCCTCCTGGGTCTTCAAGTCCTCAGCCATGCTGTGGAACACAACATTAGATGTTCAGTTTGGTTCAACTCATCTACTGGCAGAGAGGTTACATTCAATAATGTGATGATGTCTTTATTGATGCATTATCAACTGAATGTTGATTTACCTTGAATAGGTTTAGTGTGTGTGTGTGTGTGTGTGTGTGCGTGCGTGTGTGTGTCTGTCCGTCTGTCCATCAACACAATGAGTCACCTGCAGGGCATAGTCTGCCAATAACACTCATTGTGATCACTTTCATTAATTCATAGCGCATAGAGTCCAATTTCTGCCTGAGGAAATGTGATTACTTTGACTCAGATTTTGCACACTTGACCTTTACCACAGTGGCGACCTTTAACTCATAGATATAATCAATTGAATGGTGCAAGGAAGACATTCACAATTGTATATCAAAATATATAGTATTTAGAGGTTTGCAGATGGTGACGAATTCATGAAATGATAGAAGCAATATAGAAACCAGACTTAAATGTTCTTGAACTTGTGGATACGTTTGGCAAAATTAAAATAAAGTTTAAATTGACTGATTTCTAAACGGAGTCTGGTCTGACGATGACTCGATTTCACAAGACACGCACTGAGTTACAGTCCTAGGTTTCTTCGTACTGTTAACGCACTGTGATGTTTACGGTATTCATTTGCAAGTAGGCTCCATTCTTATACTCGTTATTTACGATTATCGTTTATTATTTGTCTTTACCTTCCGCGTGTCGCGTGGTTCAGCGAAACTCCATGAACACAGACCGTAAGCGAACGGAGACAAACGCTGTCTTGGTTTACCTGATGTATTTAATCGGATCAGGGTCGTCGAGGTAAATCAGAACAGCTGCAATGACGACAACCAGCAGGGTTATGAATCCGGTTAATGTTCCGAGGGAGGTGGCGAGCAGTTTCTTAACACTCATCGTCGCTGGGGCAAACAGCTGGAGACACTTCCTGGTTGCCTCAGACTGACTTGTCCTGTGATTGGCTCAGATAACATCATACATACCATCTCCGCCGTCGCAGTAAAATTCAACATTTAAGTATTTGTGTAACAGATATAATGTCTATATTCTGATTACACATTTATTTGACTGTAAAATGAATAGCTATAAAGGAGAAACCCCTCGTCATCGTGCCCCCATTCTGATGTCCCTCAAGTGAGACCGATCTATAGACTGCGCATGCGCACTGTGGTTTTCAATGCAGGATTCCTGTAGTATTTGGGAAAGGTGAATTTAGACTTTACAGACATATTTAATATCAGAATACATTTTAAGACCAATTTTTACAATCATCAATAATTAGATGAATGACTCAGTGGATAAATGAAAAATTAAATACATACATTTAGCAGGCAATCAAGCAACTTTTACAACTACATTACATTAATTACTACATTAATAAATAAACAAAGGAGTGATATAAAAGGAAAAAAAATAATTAGGGAAAAAAGTGCAAGGACAGAAATATTTCTTTAAACAAACTTTACTTATCGAAGAAATGTTAAGACTTTTCTAAAGGTACAATTTAGACATTTCAAAACAAATTAAGGCCTTATCAAATCAAATCAAATTTGATTTATATAGCCCACATTTACAAATCATAGATTGTCTCACAGGGCTTCACAGGGCTCATTAGCCAGGGCTCCATTAGTTCTGAGTAAGAAGTGGTTCTAGCTTGTCGCAGGGCTTTTCTATATGTTTCAAAGCTGTTCCTCCACGAGACTTAGTGACTGTTGTTTCGTGTGGAACGCCATGCTCTCTCTGACCTCCGTGTTTTTACTTTTAAGGCTCAAGTTTGAGCATTGTACCACGGAGCTAACTTCTTTTTAGCGACAGGCCTCTTTTTCAGAGGGCAACAGCATTTATGGCCGTTTGTAATCTTACGCTTGTGCTGTCAACTGGGTTATTGAGCCGTGTGGGACAGACGTTTTTATAGTCTTCGTCTGCTGAGCTGACACTTGGCTGGAGGGCGGATGAGAGCCGTTCTTTAATTCCTTGAACTGAGCTGTCTGACAAGCAGCGACTGTTGCTGTTTTAATTCAGTAACATTTAAGATTGAAAATTCAAAGAGAGCAGACAGTGGTCAGATAGCAAGGGGTCGTAGTCAAACAATAAGTTATGGATTTCAATGTTATATGTCAGAATAAGATCAACTCTAATGTGCTTTAAACGGCAGCTTATTGGTAAGTGTTCCAACTAAGTTTATTTTCCAATAATTGAGAGTTGCATTCGTGATAGTTCAACTTTATTTTGGTCCGGATCACTATATTAACATTTCTTGAAACAGTTATTGCATAGTAAGTATAATCAATGATTGTTTTGTTTTTTTTATCTTGATATGATTTTTTAAACCACATTATCTTTCATTGAAACCTTGCAACATAGCCCCCATCTTCTAATACTTGGAAGTGATGCTGTGATTGATCTTTTATCTGCACGCAGAACATATGCAAGGAAAAGTAGTTCCGCTCATGTTTTCCTCAACTTGAAACGAAGTTTGACGAAAGGCCACTCGCCATGTCAACGCAATCCCCAAACTCACGGCACGAAGGATCGGTTAGGGGCCAATGATTGAAGAAGAACCCTCCCTCTTTACACTTGTCTCATGGAAATCCGTCACAACACCAGAAGTTCATTGATAATTAACAACATCGACAGAGGCAGCGCAACAGCTGCTGCGAAGACAAAGTGGCTCATTAGTTTTACATGCGATCGGTAAATAAGATTAAACACTGATACGGATAATCATCGGAATCAAGAATATCAACCCGGGGAATCGATTGAGCCGATAATTAGTCAACCTCTAAACATCACAGGTTAGAGAACAAGAAGTCCCAGAGACGTACGTTTGCGTGATAGACGCATTAAGGCGGTTACATCAGAAATAAAGATAATAAAGGCGGCATATGATCCTAAATATTACGCCCTGCACAGAAGACAAGAGGGATTCTGTCCCGCCGAGGAAGAGAATGGCTCTCCTGATGATTTTCTTACAGCCGTGAAAAGTGTTTACACATCGAGCGTTGTTTCAAAACCAACAACGGATACCATTTAAAGTCATCGGACGACACATTGGATCCTTTCTTTGGAAATCCGTGTTAAAAGTTATGCGGCAGTCGCGTGCAGAAAATCCAGCCTGGAACAGGAGTCTGAGGCAAAACCCTGACAACTGAGCTTCCCTTCTGCGAGCGCTTCAGGGGCTTTCATTAGTCAAAACCTGCGCACAAAGAAGGCGAGTCCAGTCACATGCAATGAATTCATCAACACCCCATGTTTTTAACACCCCTGCCACTTCCAACACAAGGCATCGACCCGCTCTAATAGAATATGATGGAGCCAGGGATGATCCTTTAAAGATGTCAGCAGTAAAAGACAGGAAGAAAAGAGGCGGCGGTGGAGAGAAGAGGCCTTAAACTGGCACTCCGCTGAAATGAAATGTCGCCCCTTTGTTCCGGAGCCGCGGGTGCTAATTGGGCCGAGCGGCGGGGAGGAAAGCTGCCGCTGGGCTCCTGTCTGTCGCACCTGTTGAGCCATTGTCTCTGGCATTGATCAGGCAGGAAGTCGGAGTAAAGAAGGCTTATGCCTCGGTGGGTGCGTGGCAGAAACGTGGTTCAATTTCCTTTTAGTGCTCCGCCGCTGGAGGTGGAAATGCCAATGGTGGTCAGTGGTCAATTACGTTTGACCATTGATTAGCTTCCCACTAAAGGACAAATGGATCAGAAGGAGTCGGGAATCTTTACAGTTCACTCACAGCTCCTGCATCAATGAGCGTTTCACATTTAGTTCGATGTCTGTTCTGACAAACTGCACCTGAAGCCCGGTTCAGAGCAGGTCGGCCGTCACAGGAGCGGATGGGAACTGACGAATCACCAAGCGTACGTGTGAAACATTGATAATACTGGAAGAAAAGCCATTTCTCATCTTCTCTTCATATCGATTAAGAGTTCAAAGTTGACAATAGCGTCCAAAGAGAGCCAGGAAGTGGACGTTTTCAAAATAAAACACGGTGGCAAAGAACAATCCGAGCAGCAACCTCTTATGAATGACTCTCATAGCGAAAGTAGAAATACTTGCAGTTCACAGGGTGGCCACTTGAGGCTGCAAGTCAATCCCCAGAGACTCAGCGTTGTAAGGGAGTGACACCTGGCCCGACCTTCTGGGGGAGCTGCACCGTGGGCCCACCCAGAATCTACCTGTGCTCCGCCTCTTTGCCCGCTTTTGGATGAAGCAGGAAGTGGGAGGAGTCAGGCTCTGACAATAAGCAGAAACCTACGGGTCCATCTTCTACGTACAGTCCGTGCTTTTAGCTTGGTCACTTCCTGTTTGGTCAAAAATGCTTCAGTTCCCGTTAGCCTAGCGTGGCGCTAAGCTACTGCCAAGCCACTGGTGACGTTCATGACGTCAGCTCCCTTTTTAACGGGTTCAAAACGGGCAATTCACCCTCTCATTCTGAAATGAATGGAGCTCTATTTGATCCTTTTCTCGCATTCTTTAAAATAAAATGCAGATTTCACTCATTGGATGATCTCTCGGACCTATTTTGTATCGATTTGCTGTTGGAGTAATATTTCTAATTTGTAGAAAAAATACATAATAAAATTTACTAATGGGATTATAAGGCTGTCCCCATGAATGAAACACAAGTGCATGTGCTCGCACATGTCACATACATACACACATGGGCTCCGCCCACACACACACACACACACACACACACACACACACACACACACACAAGCCCTGCACAAACACAGCTTAAGGTTTAGTGCCCTGCTCCCACAGACCACAGAGTGTGATGCTAATGATGGTAATTAATGGAGCCTGACAGCACAATCTGCTGCCCATTGTCTCCCAATAAACAGCTTTACAGTCCACATGAGCCACAGAGGGGACGTGGAGGTCTAAGCCGACACAGTGAGAGCGGGGGGACGGGGGGACGGGGGGACGGGGGGGTGGAGGGTCAGACCTCGGGGGACAACACT
>JAFBJT010107453.1:0-20793 GCA_016785325.1 Chascanopsetta lugubris | reverse complement strand
CAAATACATTTTGATTTTATGCATCACTAAAGAGACTAATGATACATACATGAATTATTATTTAGAAAATAGAAGAAAAATAAAGAAAATAGTTAAAACTGTCCTGAAACATCAAATGATGATAAATTAGTGAAGTCAAATATAAAAAAGCTAACAATAATAATTACAATGATAAAAATGATCAAATAATAATAATGATGATAATAATAATAATAATAATAATAATAATAATAATAATAATGACGATGACAATAAAGTAATAATAATATTAATCGGTCTGTGAATCAAAACAAAGATGGCGGCCACTGGCCGTGCTGACCCGGATGGAGAGCTTGGAAAAGCAGGTACAAAACATCTTCGTTTCCATGTATTGACGTAAATATTCACATGTATGGGGTCTGGAATCCCAGCTACAGCCGCTGTACAGCAGTAAGTAGTTATAAACGACCTCATGTCATGCTTAAATATCAAGAAAAGCTCTAAATGAAAATATAAACGAGCTAAAACGGCTAACCGGAGCTAGCTAGCTTGCTAGTTTTCCACCAGGTGTAAGCTACTACCACTGATTAGCTAGCTGGGGCTAGCGGGGGCTAGCTTAAACAAATAAGTAATAAATCATTTTTAAACCTGACGATATTGGAGTGCTTTTAAAATGTTAACTATTATCAATAAGCACTCAAGTGAAACAGGAATAAGAGTATAAAATATTTATAGTTAGTGTAAATATACATATTAACCTTGACTGTAAATACAGTTAAAGTGTGTTACCAAGTACCAAGGACCCAGAAAATGTAATGGTATGCCATACATTTTAGGTAATACCATATGGATTCACATAATCTGTGAGGTGATATAAGATAAACAGGTTGTTCATGAAAACATAAAGGAGCTGTAACGTTGGCCACTAAAAATACAGGAAGTAAGATAGAGCTAGCTTGTATTCATTTAATTTGTGGTAATTGCAGCGAGAGATTCAATTAATATTGTCCATTCAATTCACGTGTATTGCACTCGACTGGAGATTTTCTCATTCTGATTTATTGCCTGGGAAAACAGGAAACCTCCAGTACTGTTTACAACTGCAGTTCTCACTTTCGTCCACATAGTGGCTCCTTTTCACCAAAAAACACCCACAGACCTGCAGGGCTCAAGCAGCCTGAGGATACAGGTGGACTCTGAGTCATCAGTCTGCTTTGAAAGATTAGTGAATGTAGGAAGCTGTGTTTTTTTATGACTGTACTTTCCAGGCAGCGACACACACACACACACACACACACACACACACACACACACACACACACTCACACACTGTAGATTTTCTTTAAATATAACATCTGGACAGTTGTAAGGTTTTATATAAGTGCTAACATTCTTATGAAGACGTCTTTGTTTTGGGCCTGCTTTAGATTTACGAGGCTGCGGGTTCAGCCTAATAAAGAAAATAAAATATTCACGTATGTAAGTAATGCTGTGATGACAGATTTGTTATGGCTGTTAATGGGGGAGGCCTCGAGCCCAAAAAGGCATCTCCTCCCCCTGTTGCTGCCGCCACACCTTGAGCCAGGTACTGGGAATCTGGGTCATTAACATGTCTTGGCAAAGCCTTTAATCGACTGCGAGTCCCCCTGGGGCCCATACACTAAAGCAATGCCTACCTGCCTGCCTGCCTGCCTGCCTGTGTGAGGGTGTGGTCCACTTCACACTCTGTGGCATGAACCTGCTGTGGCCCTGCCTCATTTAGCGCCGTCACGTCTCCTCCAATCAGTCCCTCGCGCTCCAAATATGGAGACTCACCACCTGTAATCAGTGTAGTCACAGATGACGAGTGAGTGTCTCCCCCCCCTCCCCCCTCCCCCCACCCCCCTGCCCCCTGAGGGAGGTTTCAGGCCCTTATACAGTATGTGACACTTTTTGTTTGTGTTCCTCCATACTGTAATGTGTTCTGAGCTGCACGGCTTAGGTTTCAGCTTGTGTGACTTCATTGTTCTCTTTGTGCATGACAGGGAGTGCAACTGGCCAAAAGTACAGCTAGTAGTATCTTAAAAGCATAAGATTAGCAATAATACATCACACATAATCAAGGTTCTATCCATTCTATTGGAATTCCCCACCTGGATTACCTCTTAAGAAACACTCAACACCTTTCTTAGAATCCCCCACCCTCTTTACCGTCTTGCCCCCAATCCCTAAATAAACCTCCTCTGGAATCAATTCTCTGACCGGAGTTGTGGTTCATAGCTGGTGACTCAAACCATCCACTTCACAAGGAATCCTTCCTCACAGAAGTCATAAACCATCGGAATAAAGGGACATCTATACACAACAAATACATATTGAAATTCCTCCTTGTAATGCTAGAACCATGTCAAACAATTAAAAACAACAAACCAACATCGTAATACATTGGTTTTTCAGACCAAAACAACTTACTTTTGTTACATCCATATCATCAAAGCTTTTATTCATCCTCCAATCTGCCATATAAACAGAATTCTGAATAACAGCAGCACCTGAATATATAGTATTTTCATTCAGAATGAAAAATGTGAACTTTAATGTTTTGGCTCATTATACAGAAGTACTTTGCTCAGCATCACTGGTCTTAAACAAATTTCCTACTCGCCTGAATGCAAAGAATCACCATATAATTTAGCAGGAACTGTTGAAAGAACTGTATTTATATAAAGTAGGTAGTTATTCTCCACCCTGACATTTTCATATTTCAGCTTTTCAAAGGTGAGCGTGGGCGATTCCGTGTTTTTACTGTCTGTGGGGCAGCAGAATGTCATGTGGAGAGTGCGGCGAGGCAGGTGACAGCGTCACGGTACATCGACGAAAACGAACCGTTCCGTCCAATCGGAGCGGGACTGCGGCATTTGCATTTCCACTGAATCCGAGCGGGCGAAGAAAGAGCCCTCCAGTGAGGGGGAAACTTGTTTGACGTGTGAATGAGCGAATGCGTCAGGCTTTTTGCCGAAACACATTCATGCCTTCACGGCTTTGGACAGAGTCCGGGTTCTTTTTGCCCGGATCCTGCTGGAAAACCCCAATGTCACTTTTTCCCCCCCACCCCCACCCCTGTGTTCGCCGCCTTGGCAGTCGGGCCCTCGTGCAGCCCCGTGGTCGGAGAACGGCTCATTGATCTAACTCCTCTTGATCCACCTCCTGACCTTTCTGGTACTGTAGCTCTTCACACTGCTCTGCGCAGGCCAAACAATTTCTCTGGAACGGTTTATTGACGTTGTTGCGCTCATTAGCCCCAGATACCGCATAACGTCATGCTAGATTTACCAGCTCAGCTTTTCTGTTTATTAGAAACATGAAGCCGAAAGTTTCGCCGCTTGATACAATAATCCACACTTTCATGAAGTGTTTAAGATGTTCATTCGACCGTGGGGTCATTTTTCAGGAGGCCATGTGAAATAGTCGGGTTAAACAAATGACACATGTCAATGTATCACGCAACACATGGTAATGGAATTCATGATGGTGAAATTCAATTCATGTTGGTTTTCAGTGTTCAATCTAAACCCGACATTAATGCATAATTCCTCTTGACTCGTAGTGGGCGGTTCACTCTTCTACTTCCTGGTCCATCCGAATATGGGTGAAGAGGCGGACTGCCAGTAGAGCTGGGATAGGCCCATGGTGCCGTCGCAGCATCCACAGAAAGGTCAGCCCAGATGTCACTCAAATGGCCACTCCCCCAATCCCTAAAATGAGTATTAAATGATTCTGGTGTAGATTGTTCTTTTCAGCACCCTTGAATTAACCCTTTTTTATTTATGTCAAGTGCAGGTCTTCTACATGGAAGCCGCCATGTTCACCAGTAGATGTCATTAAATCCCACAAACTGTACGTATAGACTTTTTAAGTCTAATTAATTAGCCGTAATTAGCGAATAACTGAACAAAGTCTATTTACAGTACGTGTAATTGTATGTTTCGAAATCATGATTGAGAGATAATTGGTTTTGTTCATCACAAACATTTTATTATTATTGTGCCTTGTGTGGTACTTTGTTATTGTTGACATTTGTAAGAGCCTCATGTGGATTTGCATTCATTTGTTCAATATCTCAGAGTATTCTATATTCCATTTGACAGCAATGGCAGAGAATAAGACCCGGAACTGGATCCTTGGACTGGGACTGGATTCATCACCTCCCCTTTCGGTGAGTACATACATGCTCGTATGTTGCCATAACTCTTAGAGTACAGGAAAACACGTCAGGCAGAGAATTACTACCTGTAGGTTTCCTCAGGAATCCGGAGCGACGAGGAATAAACAAATCTTCTGTGAAACCTTTTCCTCTTGCAAATTGCTCTTTATGAGGCCCTGTGTGCTCCTTGTATTACAGCCGATTAATCAGGTTTTTACAGCGTAAGAGCAGTTGGCCTGGTCCCAGGTGCATTCTGCCCGATATCTTTCCATTCCCTGTCTTCAGGCATGTGAAATGAGACACCCTGAGCCCTGGAGATGGGCCTTAGGGTGCTATGATCTGACAGATCTCGCCTGAAAAACGTCCATATTTGGGATCCTCGCTCCCGTGTCCCGACCCGCCAGTTAGTAAAATTACAGCCTCACATCTGGCAGACCTCCCTGAGTGAAGATACAGGTTTGTGCATATGTGATGTTGACAGTTTGAACCCGTGACCAGCTGTAGCACCTTTTTAGAAACCCGCCGTTTTGTTAACGGCCGCGGCTTATCTACCCCGCAAGGGTTTGCATAACAAGAAAGGAACGGCGCTTTCCCACGCTGCTTTACATGTATTTGATCCCAGGCACAACACAAAAAAAAAAAGTGTTTGACACAGAAGTGTGTCGAGGACGAGCGAGCAATACCTGCGGCTGCCAGGTTCAAATCTGAAAGATTAAGTGTTCTTTCCCGAAACCCTCGATTGAGGCGCGACTGAATATGAACTGATTCAGTGGAGTAAGACGGGGATCAACAACGTAAACAACCTCGGGGGCGACAAAGCCCCAACACGTTAGCGGCTGTACCGAATGGCGCAAGTGCTGAAAAGTTCTTTCACAACCATGGAAGCATTCAGGCGGCACACATCTACGCCTCACGTCAACGGTGAACCTGCCAAGAAAAGGAAACGTTCCACTGCCCAGCCCAGTTCTGTGCTCACTGTGCATTCAGACCCACATTGTTTGCACTGTAAAGAATCACTTCATAACATCCTGGATTTCACTCACGTAATGATAAATGTTCCTTTCTGGGGTGGAAGGCTGCAAAGCATTGTACACAGGTCCCCTGAGTGTACAAGTGGTAAGAGGGTGGATATCGGGTTGCGACGGGGCTGGGCTCAAGTGTTTTCAACTCAATTACAGCCGTGTCTTGCCAAGTGGGTAAATTGTAAATAGTCTGTATCTCTACGGCCCCTGTCCACTCTTTAAAGGTGCAGTGTGTACGATTTTGGTCCTTGCTGTCATGCCGCACATGCACGTACAATGTGGAGTCAGACAGTAAGGCCACCGTTACCCCACTGCTCACCCTTCCTGCCACCCTCTCCGAGAGCTCTCCGACTCTATTAGGAACAGCTCCACTCTCCAGGTTCACGTACGAGCGTGAATTATGTTAATCACACCTGGCGGGAGAGAGAGTAAGAGGAGTTTTTTTTCAATTAATATTACTAACCGCACCTCCTGTGGTCCCATATTACAGCTACAGGAGGAGATGACCCGGGATTTGGGCGCCATCCATTGCTCCGCTTCAGTGTGTTTATAATTTGCATGTGTCATCCCTCCTTAATCTGCGGGCCTAGCCTTCCCTTTCCATTCCCGTCCTTTCAGATGCGAGCTCTTGGGCACCGATCAGAGTGTCTTATTTGTCTAATGTAGTCAATGCCAGCCTGTCCTCAGCGCCTCAGGCCTCTGTCTGCTTTGTGTCTTTACATGGTCGGCTAGGCTTCAAACAGGCGCCACACTGTACTGGAGGCCAGGCCCGCTCCCCCTGTTCCCGACTTTGAAGTGGGAATCCTCGCACTTAACACATTCTAACGTCGTCATAGTTTGGTTTTGATGGGATCCAAATGTAAAGGCAGACTCTGTTGTGTTGGCTCCTGCTGAACTACGCGTTTTATTCCCACTGCCCCCCCCCCCTCCTTCCCACCCCTCCCACCCCAACCCGAAAACATGACCTTAGGCAGTCATTCGGCCACCAAGGCTGCAGGAAGAGGCTGGCAATGCCACCTACTAGTGTCTCTTTGTGCCTGTAAAGCTTCAGCCATTCAATCCAGTGGGCTAAATCCAGCTTCAAATACTTACTTTAACCCCCCAAAATACAGATATTTTCAGAATCCTTTTTTTTGTTGTCATTTTTCTATCAAAAATATTTGTTTACTTATTATTATACTTTGACTTAAAACACAAAGAAAATAGTTTTTTCAGGGCTGGTACCCGTACAGATTTTTTTGTACTTCATGTGACAGATAATCAATAGCAGGACCTAATATGCACTGACAGTAAACACAAAAACATACATGTCATTATTACATACCCCAACACATATTTTGGTTCAAATGCATGTTTAGTCCTAGCGCAGAAAAACAGCACATTTAAAAGAAATTGTTTTTCACAATGACTGCTCCCAGTAAAATTCAAATGAGCTTTTCAGTTTGTGTTATCTGGCATTTACATCTTTAGTTTGAACCCACGCACTTATCCAGTCGTCAATAATATTTGATGGCTGACAGGTGATTTACATCCGAGTGTTGCTGCCTCAGGACTCTTGAATAACTCTGAATGACCGGTCTTTAGTTTTAACTTCGTTTTTGAGTGTTTCTTGTCACAAAAGACTGAAGCGCTGCAACCAGGACGGGTCCACGAGGGACAAAGAGGACATTTGGAAACGGAGCGAAAGGGATGATCGATCGGATCTGCTGCACAAACATGCGACAGACATTGAACGGGTCAGTCTAGGACAATGACACCTGGTGATAACACAAACAGCAGTGCCAGGACAGACCGAGCCAATCGTTGCCCGGCACAAAGTTCCGCACGAGCAAGACGGTTGAAAAACTAAAACAAATAGAAAATCAATGCGTCTGATGGTCACAAACTCAAACATGGAGAAGTGTGTTGTTTCATTATGAAACTGAAGTGGGTGAGAGGTTGTCACAGTTGAGTGGGCGGGTCCTCCAGCGCGGCCATGGACACATTTGCCTTCACGCCGGAGAGCAAATGTTGCCACGTACGTCACAGACGGCCTCCAGTGGCTCATGGGTGTGTTCATTTCTGTATGCTCAGCTGTGATTGGCTCACACAGGGTAAATGTTGATTCTAGGTCCGACGTTGGAAGTCTATGATTCTGTAACAGTGATCATGAAACGGTGATCTAAATGCAATTCTAACAATTCTACGATTTCATAATTTATCTGATCTGAGGGTGGGGTGCGGAGGCTGGGGAATTGAACCCGTGACCTCGTGTATTCAAGGTGCGTGCTCTACCCGCCCCCATATCTGTGCTTATACCTGGAAAACATGGATGCCCACAGGAAAGTCATGTCACATAAAATAATAAATAAAACCTTAGATGTTAGCCATTGATGCTAGCAGCTAACGGAGATGTGGGGAGAGCGCTAGCCGGGTTAGCGACCTGCTCACATACACTTATATCAAACGCAACGGTTCTGTCTTTGTGCCGCCATTTTGCTGCGATGACACTGGACTAGGATGAAAAAGAAAAATCAAAAGCTGCTCTATTCTTTGTATTTAACCTCTGGCAGGGTTGTCGAGGCCTTAAGAGTTGTTGACCCGACCGTTTCATGACTCACATGAGGGTTCTAATCCCACAACGGGTTAAATACCCCAGACTCTCCGATAAGCAGTTTGGCCCTGTTCAGACCTGGTATTAACAATCCACTCAGATGATTTTAATCCATCATGGGCGGCTGTGGCTTAGGGGTTAGAACGAGTGTCATCTAAACCAGAGGGTTGGCAGTTCAATTCCTGCATTGCTGAAGTCTCCTCGGACCACAAATTGCTCCACGTTCTTATAGAGAAAATGACGGCTATAACTGTAGATTGCGCTCTAGGATTGTATGGAAAGGGCTTGGAGTGGTCATGAACCACTCCAACGGGCTGTAAACTAAATATAGTGCAATTACCATCTGGGCTTCAGAGCTGTGCCCCCAGTGTTTGCACTCGTCGAGATATGAAAAGCAGTTAATAAACGTCTGTACTCTTAGCTCGTGGTTATCTCCTGATCTCAGATGCAAATGTTCAGTTTGTTTTCTGTTGTTTTTCAGGAACATTATGAGCAAACTGTCGCCCCCCCCCCCCCGTGTTATGACCTAACTGTATTTAACGGTAACCCTGCCACATCACCTGTCTGTTTAAACTGTCGCCCCCCCCCCCCCCCCCGTGTTATGACCTAACTGTATTTAACGGTAACCCTGCCACATCACCTGTCTGTTTACATTCACCACAACTGCGGCTGTGCAAACAGTCTCGTGTGCGTCTGCGCACACACACAAACATTTCATAACTCCCGACAGGCACAGATAAGCGTGTAACAGCAGCGCTGCTGCCCGGCCCGGCCCGGCCTGGCCCGGCCCGGCCCAGCCCGGCCCAGCCCGGCCCAGCCACCCCCCATCCCCCTACAAGCTGCCCTGCAGGGGCTTCTTGTTGCATAAGCCCCTCCTGGTCATCATTAGAGCCGTCATGTTTTCCGACTGTGGGAGAATGACTTGCCTGTAAAGGGAAGTGTTTGTGTTTTCCATGTGGAGCTTCCAAGCCGCCGGCACTGGTGGTGGTGGTGGTGGTGGTGGTGATGGTGGCCGAGTTTGACACAGGCCTCTTGAGGAATTCCAGGATGCCATTAAGTTGAGTGACTGGCTGTGGCTCTGTGTGTGTGTGTGTGTGTGTGTTGGCTGCCATGTTCAAGTCTCTGTTTGCTCTCATGGGGTTCTTGTCTCTGTTCCTCCCACCTGGCCTTTATTTTTGACTCAGGTGGGGTGAACACATCATGAGACTTACTGCTAATGTATAGTGACATCAGGCTCTGAGGTAGTTGAGGCAACTACGACCAGGGGGCGGGGCCACAACCTCGATCAGAATTTTATGCTATGTCGCTGATCTATTGAGGCCTACTTCACTTAATGCACAGTAAAGGTACTCAAACAAAGTTTTTGTTGGCGTTTGCAGTCATTTGATAAAGTTGTACATTATTTTCTTAGAAATATATACTGGTACCAAATATTGGTTATCAGCCCCATTTGTGACTAATGATTGGTAATTCTATTGGCTCAGTGAATATTTTGTAGTTCCGTGTCGAAGACACTAGTAGTAAAGGCTCTAAGAAGTGGTCAGTCTCTCCTGGAGCTGAGACACGAGCTATGATGTACAATAATGTGGGATGTCTCAGGAAGGCTTCTGATTGGACCGTTTGAAGGAGGATGAGTGGGTATCTGTGAAGAGGCGGAGGTCACAGTGCTGAAGTCGGCAGTAACTGTACATGCTATATGAATGCAGACCGTTGACGTGTGACTTTGAAGGCACAAAGCTTTGTTTACAAGTCATTAAACCCAAACGAGCAGCTTTTAAAACATCATACAAATCTTACCATGAAGTCACCTTTGGTTTATCAAGCGAGACATTTTGTTTTTAAAGTAGTTTTGTGCGTTTCACCGTGATGTACTGATGTTAGACCCACCAGCGAGATGAACACATGAATGTGTTTTGACTCTTTCAGACTTTAAATCAACATCTCCAACCACACCACTCCTGCCATTTCAGCAAACACCTTTATCTCTGTGGGCGATCGCTGCTGCTGCTTTCAGCCCTTTCAACCGCCTTTTCTATAAGTTTTGTCTTTTCTTTTTTTTCTTTTTTTTTTTGTAATTATTTTTTTGTGTGGAAACGTTTTAGTTTTATATGCAAACGTGCGTTCGCCCGCAAACCTGATAGGGCCTGCTACATGAACCGCCAAGGGGCTTGTTGCCCCGTTCATGTGAACAGCTCTTCAGGAGGCTCCAGTGTGTTTGTGCAGGTGTTCTGCAGTATGACGTCTGATTATGAAACATGCTGGGCATTCATGGCCTTTGTTATTTCAACCATTTGCTCCGTTCAGAAAAGACCCCATTTGAGAGTCAAGGAAAACAGAGTGATTTCCGGGCCTGGGTCAGTTCTGTGGTGAAGCCCCCCCCCCGTCTCCCCCCGTCTCCCCTCATCTTCTCCTCCCACCCTCCAGACCCCTCTCACCTTCTCATGATGGTGGAACCGAAGGCACAAGTCAGGCACAGTCAGCGTTTATTTATAGAGCTGCTGCGACGTGTGGACTGACAGCTGATGTTTCCATCGCGCTGTGAGGCACCTGTGAGCTCCGTCCCTGGTCTCTTAGGGATGAAGATGTTGGGGGGGGGGGGGGTTCAGCTGAAGGTGGCTGCTTGTCGTTAAATGAGCTGTCAGTCGAAATGTTCGTCACTTAGGAGGACATCTTTATTGGACATCATCCCAACAGGAAGTGATCATCCAGTAGACCAAACCAGATGGCCACAGTCTTAACTAAGCCTAACCCTATGCACAGTGAGGTTAAATCAAGCTTGACTTGTCTATTAAATTGGACAACTGTCCTGGTCTTATAGAAATGCTCTATATAATGTGTATATATATATATATATATATATATATATATATACACACAAGCATTAGATACTAATAACTTTAGACTGTTGGTAGAATAGTACCATCCTCAGTTTGGATCCTGTTGACTGTTACTGTACATGCAGGAGTAATTCGACTCTCAAGTCATATTATGGGATGTGTTTTGAAACTCTAGTCTTAGTGAATCAATCACCTCGAGCATTATATGAATGTAGCAACAGTTTTTGGACTGTGTAATGTAACAGTAATAGTAATAGAGTAATTTACATTTTCATTAAAATTAATTCATTTTTTATCATTACAAATTAAAGAAATGTGATGTTAGAAGCTTGTAGAAATAAGTGGTCTCAGCTTCAGACATTGACAAAATTATGAAGGACATTTGTTTGTAGTATTTTGCAGATCAAACATAAGTAAAGCAATAGAGTGATCAGGAAAATGATTGTGGCTAGTTAGTGATAGAAGTCAGTGTGTAATTACATGGTATTAAAAGCGATTATACCCACACTTTGCTATTATATAACGTCATTAGTTGACGCCACAGACTTTTTAATTAGATTTAATTACCTCCTAGATTAATGTTTAAACAGATGCAGATGTTATACATTCATACAGCTGGATGATGATAGGGATGAAATGGTTAAACTAAAATGTTAACCAGGGGATGATTCATACATGGTTTACTCTTTCAAGAAAAGGACCATGAAACAAAACAAAAAAAATGAAATGTGGCAACAACATAAACAGCATCTATTTGGTTTTGCTCTTGTTGACTGTGGCGCAGAGCTCTGTGTGTAGAATGACTGTGGTCCTCGGTTGGCCTGTTGCCCCTCATGGGAGCTCCAAACCTGCACTTTATGTAGCAGTTGAGTTATTTTACATCATGTCTACTCTCCACAACAACCCCCCCCCACACCCCCACCCAAACCCTCTCTCTTGTCATTATAAAAATAGTGCCCGGCTGCAGCTTCGCACGCCAACGTCTGGGGGTAGAATGGCCCCTCTGTGGAGGCGAGGCTTGGTGGACGGCATGCGCGTAGAAGTGTGGGTTTCATGCAATCGGAGAAGGGAGATGAGTGATTGCTTGCAGGTGACGGCAGCCCTGGTTGCCTGATAGGACCTGGTTTGAGTGTGACGGGAGAAGTTTCCACAGTCAGGTGTAATTATGACAAACGGCCCGGGTCAGAGCTCAGGTGTCCTCGTAAATGGAGGGAATTCAGGGTTAAAACAATTCGGACCATGTTTGCGGATTTCTCATTCCATGCATTCGTCTGTATTCAAAGCTGGGGCTAACAACGCTGCACAACTACCGTGGAAATACATTCGAGCATGTCTGGAACGCCAAGGAGCCATAAATCTGATGATCACAAACAGCGATTCGACAGGTGTCAAGAGGTGAAAAGGAATCGAGGTGTCTCAGTCTAACAATAACAAACATGGTACAGTATTCTCCAGTTCAGGGGCCTCCCTCAGGAGGAGGCGTGTCTCTCTTTGAGTGTCATGTGGAGCGTGACAGCCCAAAAGAATGAGATGGTCTGTTCTATAGAGACTCTGACGTAGAAACCTGATCAGGTGTTCTTTGCACCTTTTGACCTCGTCATTACCTCTTTTCGATAATTGGAATTCAGGAATTCGCAAGATCCACCAATGTATTGCAAGTGGCCAAAGGATTCCCAATACAGGTGCAGCTATATTGCACTGGGGGACACCATTTGGAATTGAACTATGCCAAATTGGTACCCATACTGTAAGACCAATCTTTCATGAAGGAAGTCGCCTTTAAAGGTGGAAAAGATTATGTTAATTTTTGTCACTTCTATTGGTAGAATGATGCAACAAAACAAAAACATACTGACAATTTCATAATCACGTAAATGTTTACATTTTTTTCCATTACCCTGAAATGAGCCCATTAATGTATATTTACATGAGGAGCGGGGAGGGGGGGCATGTTTTTACAGTAGCCCTGAGTGGACATATTCACATCTTCTGAGTTTTAATGACAACAGAAGTCTACCATAGGTCCGCCTGCATGCTCAGAAGGGTGAGGTGATGGATGCAACGTGCACCTTCACCACTAGATGTCACCAAATCTTACACACTGCACCTTTAATCAGTAATATAACGGTTAATATGAATCTCTGGCATAGTCAATGTTCCTGTCTGTGAACTTGGATGAGGCAGCATTGTAAGTGTAAATCAATGACAGCCTTCATTGCTGCGACAGTAAATCAGTGAAAGACAAACACATGACAGAACAACACCTTCCATAGTCTCAGGAAAGTAACAGAGGCAGGATCTGACCTGTTCCCCTCATTTCTCCTGACATCTCCGATCTTAATAGTCTTTAATCCTCATCCATCATCTTGGCAGGCCCTTCCCTGCCTCCAGCTCACCGATTGGCCGGGAGCCAGTGGCCAGACGGTACACCAGGTTCACAGCCATTGTGATGTAACCGGTGGGAACTCTACCTGAGGGCTCCCCCCTTTGTCTCCGCTGAGCCGCTTTTGACCTGTGTTAGTCAACACGCGTTATGTTAGTCACTGATATGGACTGTAAACACACACCCTCAAACCTTTCATTAGCACTCGCAAGGCTCCTTTAATGTTTGCTCAGGCTGTTCTGACATGTCAATCACAGAGGTTGGCAGGTATGTACACACAGACACTCACACACACACAAACGTACACTTGTGGAAAATAGGTTGCTCGAACTGGAATGGCAGGATTTGGGCTCTGAGCCGAGGCAGTGTGTTTCTTTGAATGGCCGTCCAAGGGTTGGATGAGTAAGCAGGTCTGTCTCATTGTCTGTGGGTTCATCACTGACCTCATTCTTTCATTTCCCCTGGAAAACAACTTGGTCAGGGCTCACATGGAGCCAAGATTACCAGGTCTAGACAATGACTGTGTGGCCAGCAGGGCCAAGTGGGAATGCTGATTGCAGGGAATCGTGTTCTCGTGTCAACCGCAATTTTTTAAGATCGAAGGAAATAGAAAAAAAAAACATCGGTGAATCTCCAGTGAAATTCAAAAGCAGTGACTATGGTCCCATAATTCACTTTGTGTTATTTTAACTATAAGGAGCGATTGTATCATCTTTTATAGCTTTCTCAGAAATTACCTACGACGTTTTCAAGCGTTCCCCCACAATAAGATATTTTCGCACGACTCTTTACTGCAATGCAAATGAGGCACGTTTTTATCGTCTCAAAATAAAATGCTCGGTTGACAATGACATGACGTGACATTTGCATATCAGGACTTTGGATTTGAATCTTTTGTATTAGATTCCTGCAAATAGATCTTCCAACCCTCAAAGACAGCTTGAACTATTGAACCCACAAGGAATATTTGCTTTCAACCAACTGCCACCAATGATGTGATATGTTCGTTTGTTGGATGGTTCACTGGTTTATGCAAAGAATGAACCTCATTAAACCTTGGTCTGGAACATTGTGTGTCTTTAACATTGTGAACCAAGGCAATAGTTGTCATTTTCACCCGTTTCCATGGTCGTAATTTAATCATTTAATTATTACAGTGTTGTACAGCTTGTTTGAATAGATTGGCACAGTTTGGCCTCACAACATTTTATCCCTTGATGTTCTTCATTTTAAACCTATGAGAACAAACATTTGTTTGCCACAACTGTTGAAGGATCGCGCCAGACCAAAGGTCCAAGGGTCACTGGGTAAGCAATTCACACTTGGGACTAGGGCTGAGTGTAACCCTCGCTCGTGTAGCAGGTGCCACGGCGTGACCTTGACTTGCAGATCAGGGATGTAAAGAATGTGAGAGCACGAGGCGGCGCTCCTCTGGGACGATCTGTGACAGAGCGGCTGTGATCTCCGTGGGGGCCGGGGGCTGTGGAGGGTGACAGCCTCGAGCCACACCGGACCGCGGCTCGTTTTCCTCCGGATGCCTCGCGCCTTTGATGTCTGGTCATCGCGCCTTTCCGACAGTTGGCGCTCGTGCCTGTCCTGCGTTACATAGCCCGACCACCCATATCTGAAAAAATGTCCTGCCAGGTTTAAGTTTTCTCCGGAATGTGACCATCTGAGCAACCCCCCCAGCCACACCGGACCGCGGCTCGTTTTCCTCCGGATGCCTCGCGCCTTTGATGTCTGGTCATCGCGCCTTTCCGACAGTTGGCGCTCGTGCCTGTCCTGCGTTACATAGCCCGACCACCCATATCTGAAAAAATGTCCTGCCAGGTTTAAGTTTTCTCCGGAATGTGGACCATCTGAGCACCCCAACCCCCCCCCCCCCTATCCATCTGGACCCTCACTCAACCTGGGAAGCCCTGTAGTCATTCCAGTCATTGTGCCACATGCTCCGAGTGTGTGGCCTCCTCATTGGGGACAATCGGGAGCCTCTGTAAGTTAATTCCAGAGTCTCGATATCATTATAAGATCTTCTGTATGCAGTCAATACAGGCTTCAGAGATCAATTTACATTTGACTAGAATATCAAAGAATTCAGTCATCAACCTGCTCACATGAAAGATACGATTTCTTCCGTTTCATATTTCACACAAACACACACACACACACACACCCACCCCCTTCTAGTTATAGATTAGTGGGTTAGCGGTACTTTCCTCTCCATAGCACTTTAACCCCTATTCATCGTAAGTCATTTAGGCCAAAGTCTTTCAGTGCGGATGTTTATTCAGACCAACGGAAAGCACTTGGCATTGATAGGGAAAGCTCGTCGATAATGTTTATAGGAGTTGGTCGGGGCAGATGTGAAATATTGGAGGGCTGTTAAAGCCGAAGTGCCTGTTTGAGATGATAAGGCAGAATCGGGGGAAGGAGGTGAGACGGTTGTCTTACACAACTAACCTGATTGTTTGGGTCTGGAGGCTGGTGCTGCACCTGTCTGTGTCGGTGTGCCGTGTGGGAATCGGATCTAAGGCCTTAGGGGTGTGCGCGGTCATGACATGTAGAGCCCCACAGCCAAACTTATGAAGGAGAGACAATTGTCAACGTTATTCTGTGATATAAAAATTCCAGTCGGCATTCGGAAGAGGAAACTGCATTCTCTCAACAAGCCAGCTGGGGGCAGCCCAACTCTCAACGAGTGTGTTTGTATTTGTGCTGTCAGTAAATGCTCTCGTACAAAATGAGCGATCGTTTACTGACTCTTTATTAGCATGTTGTTTAGACTTTTTTCTGAATGGCCTCTCTTGACGGACGTACTGCTTAGTGTTTTTTTCGTCAACAGAAAGAATCAACCTTTCTTGACAGTTGCTACGTTGTGTATGCTCAATGGCATCTAACCGTCTTATGTTACTATTGACTCAAGACTGTGAGCGCTACGCTTGTATAATATGCTAATTTCTTGGTTTGGTTTCTTGGCAGTTGCAACACAGAGTGATGTCACAAACTAGTCAGTAAATGAGACCTCCGTCCAGAAACCTCCACTTCTTCTTTTGTTTCTTAATCTTTAATCTCCCCCAAACTCATATCTGGAGCGCCCCCCCCCCCCCCCCCAAGCATAGCGACAGCGCTTCTAGGAAGAACAACAAATGATCTTATTATCTCACTCACATTAACTACTCGGCACACTCATGGTCTTTATGACCGTGACTCGATGAAATGAGTCAGAGATTATTTATGCGGCAGGCTCAGGAACAGGTCTGTGACACTTTGAGCTTTGTGTCTGTCACCATTGTTTTGTTGTGGCTGTGTGTTTGAGTCATAATGTGGGTCGTCTGGGAAAGGGTGTCGTATCACCTTACCGCTCTTCCTCCTGACACGCACGCACACACACACACACACACACACACACACACACACACACGAGCAGTACCTGTATTAGTACTCTCAGTATCAATGCACTGAGACAGCGTGCAGACTCTCAAGTCAACTTTGAAACAGATGACATTGTTCAACACCTGTATCAGAGCAATTGACTCGGGTGTTTGAGTACCAGTCAGGTGATGATGCAAGATCCAGAAAGTCTGGTAATTGTCTAAGTCTAATATACTCAACAGTAAGACATAAAGAAACACTCATTCATTGATTCTAGAGTTGACGCTAACGCATATCTGGGTCTATCCAAAAAGTTATTGTTGGATTAACAGGGGGAAATGTAAACAATTTACTTCATTGGTCAGTGATTTGGGACTTTGCACCATAGTGGCAACGGTCTAGCCAGGTTTTGTCCAGTCATACCAGAAACATTTCAGAAGTAGAAGAATTGAAATCGGTAAGTTGGTGTTGGTCTTGTTTTGCTTACCAGTGAAACTCTAAACCCACTTGACTTTGGAGGTATCAAATGGCAAAACTGTGTGTTACAATGCTGGAAAGTTCTGGTTGTTGTCCACACCTGTGACCTGGGCAGACTCCTGTTTTTATGGGCGAGGTTAATCATAGACCCGAGATCACCCGAGTCCACCCGAGACCCGACTATAGAGTGCTGCTTCAACTTGTACATTCAGATCTGACACTCATTGATTAGTCCAATCTCATTAAAGCTGTAGAGTCCTGTCAAGCGTTAGACGACACCCATGGGTTAATTAGGTTCATGTCACAATTTGTATCATGCATCCTAACAACACCATTTAGACTCTGGCTATGATTAAGCTGCACGTAAGGACCGGTCATTGATCCTCTTTTATAAATCAATGGTAATTATCTTGAACCACACCGACTGTATGTTTTCATGATATAGTTGGAGACACTTGGTATTGATGTGTGCATGTGTGCTTTTCAAGGGATATTCAAGTTCATATCCCAGTCAGATCCAAGACACCTTTAGTTTTGACTGTATAATGGAGTCGATCAACGTGAATTTAGCCATCAACACATATTTTTCTCAGTTTCCTGCACAGAAGCAACCGTAATCTAGAATTCCTGATTTCTTTTTCCCTGAGTTCTGCGAGTAGAAAAGCTTCTTTGTCTCGCAGAACACTCGCACTGCCCATATCAAAGAATCCTTTCCAATATTTGTTCTTGGAAAAGGTGTAAAAAACAAACCTCCCTCAAGCTCAAATCCCACACTGCCTCACACCCACCCACACCCACACACACACACACACACAAACATACAGCTAATATGGCTTCATAGTGGGTTTTAGTGGACTTTTTACTATAATGCTCTCTCTACTCACACAAAGCTGGCTGCTCACAGCTTGTGATTGTGTCAATGAGACCATTATGTTCTTGCTATACTGCAGCCAGAGCCCATAACCTGCTCCGATGCAAGCCAAGGTGCATACTACTACGTATATTCGAGGTCCATTGGAAAAGTAGTTTTACACACGTTCCACGCTCACACTCATTCTAGCAATTGTTTGCTCGCCAGTGCTGGCGCACGTACACAATGCTCAGTTAGACACAAAATAAGCAGGGACGAAATCCACGCAGGGGTTTTGTGTATGTTCCGTCAAAGTGGGTAAAGTCGTGGATAACAAATGGACAGTCAGGTCGGTGGCATCTCCAGGGCAATTTTGTTAAAAGTGTTTTTATTGAATCCAAACCTGTTATCCAAATCTGTTCATTGAATTTGAATGGCTTTGAAGCCCTGATTAGTTGTGTGCGCGGAGCCCGTCGAACTCAATAAGGCAAGTAATTTGTGCGACATCAGCAAAAGGCCCTCTGAGGTCAAAAATGGGGACTATCCTCAGATGAATATCACAGTTTGGGATCCGTGGAGGTTTGTGCTTCATGAGACCTTTAGGAGAATGTATATTAATTGAGACTTGTCCCTTGTCATGATGGTGGAATCCGCTTTGTGTTGCTTTTCCTCTTATTGGCTTTTCGTAATAATGAGGAGTGAGGATGCTCTGTAATGAAAAGTTCTGCTTTTTTATTTTACCATGTAAAATGAAATATCAAATGATAAGGTTTTAATGAACTCAGAATCACTGAAATATGTCCGTTATAGTTATCTTTATATTTACATCAGGAGCAGATCCTCTTTACTATAGCTGCAATGTTGCACCACCATGTTTCACCAGCTGGGTTTTTTTTGATCATTTAGTTGAGGGGTCAGTACACTGTACGCTAAATCCTACGCACTGTAACTTTAAGTGCCCTGAAGTGTCCTGAGCGCACTGTCTTCACATTCGACATCACATTTTCAGGCTAAAGGATTAGGGTTAGGATCAGGAGCATCTTGTCGTCAAAAGACCGTACACTACACTCACACTCATGGCACAATGGCGGCCCCCGGGGAGGGGGGAGCAGTCTCAGGTAGATTGGGTGTCATTGTGCTGGCCCTCCACATTCATTACGTCTGTAATCAGGTCATAACCCACTTGATGCCTTTCATGAAATCATCAGCTGCACTGCAGGCGAGTACATGCGGGGAGGATAGAGTGGCAGGGTGTGGAGGCCCTGTCGGCGACACTGCAGCTGTTCCTGCTGCACCACCTGAGCACGGCCATGTGAAGTGCACACATCAGGCTCTGTGTAATTACAGATGGGACTGCGGTGTATAATTTGAGTCATCACAGAGAGAGTGAGTGAACCGTGCAGGAGGGCAAGGTGTGTATGTGATGTCACCACTAGGGGGCAGTGGAATGGTTCCCATAGGACCTGCATGCTGAGGAGTCGGGGGGGGGGGGGGGGGGGGGGGGGGGGGGGGGGGGGGGGGGGGGCTCTGACTGTGAGAATTACAGGTCAGGCAGGCCCCCTTCAGTTTGATTTTTCTGTCAATCTGTGCTCCTCCTCCTCCTCCTCCTCCTCCTCCTCTTGCCGTGTTTTCTCTAATCCCGCTCAGACTCCTCCCCCCTCTCTCCCCCCCCTCCCCCCCTTCCCCCCTCCCCGCTCTCCGCCGCTCTCAAAGCAAGCACAGACAGTCAGGAGTTATTTTCAGTGCAAACACCTCCGAGTTCCTCCAGCGCTAACCGAATTACTGTACGCTCTGAAGGCCCAACTCACCAGAGGTGAGAGGTCGGAGGTGGGGAAAGGGAGCCGCTTGATCGTTAGTGGACGTGGGCGGGAAACAAAAGGGGTGAAAGATGGGGGGATGTGCCGCATGTGCAGTGAGAGTGGGTTGTGGACTCGAGCATCGTCTGGACTGTGTCTGTCTTCCGTGAGCGCTGCTGCGGTTTAGAGAAGCTGGGAAGTTTGATTGGGGAGGAATTCATCTCTGGTCTGTTGTGGCCATTTATGAGGGGAAGGGTGTGTGTGAGTGTGTGTGTGTGTGTGCGTGTATGTGTGTGAGAGAGGGGGTGAACACATGTTAAACATGTGCTGATAAACCCTGAAACGTGTTGTCAGCTTGAGAATGAATTCTTTAGAGTCAAGACAAGAAGTCCTGGGTTATGAGTAGACTATAAATAGCCTGTTTCTACCGTTATACACAGGATTGTTAGTTAAGTCCAGCTGGTGATTTTGGACCGAGGTTTCCAGGTCTTGCTCAGAGTCACACGATGAATCGGATGATTATAATCACTGGGGTCATAAAATTATTTCAGCATGACAAATTAGCACCACTGTTTTGGAGGATTATTATTAACAGGATACGTTTAATTATTCAAAATCTGGGAATTTACTTGACCTCTTTTGACTGTTTTTAGTTTTATCGAGGAAATCACATTTCTGGCATTTATCACTTTCGTAACTTCTTGCAAAATATACATTATTTATGAATCACTGTTATCATTTGATAATAGTGAGGCAACAATTGCTCGGCAAATGTAGCTTAAAGTGGATCTAGCCTTGATTTATTTCCAGTTCAATAGTTTTAGACTCAGCCCGCAGGTCGTCCAAAGGTTCACATGATAATTGTGATAATTTTAAAGAGGAAGGAGTGTGAAGCAAATCTACTACAAACACGTGTAATCATTCTTTGGATGTTTGCCTAATCTTTACTTTTTCCCGGGAAAAACATCGGAATCATTAGTCAAACAAACCTGTAGAGAAGTAGAAATGTGTCTCTGTTGGAAAATAAGCATTGAACTCGTAAGTCATATCCACATCCCTTGTTGTGATGTGAGACTGTACATCTGACTTGTACTTCCTTTTCACCACTGGGTGTCACTCTGTTTGTTTAAGCACATAACACAGGCCTGACAAGGTTTAGAGGCCAACGGCTCAAAAGTAAGCGGTCGTGTGTTTGTGTCTGTGGGTGGGTGGGAGAGTGGGTGGGTGTATGCTGGTGGATTTTGTATTTTTTTTTTGTGTGAGGTTGCATCCATTCCCGAGTGGATGGTGAAAAGTGCAGC
>JAFBJT010107452.1:47549-63569 GCA_016785325.1 Chascanopsetta lugubris | reverse complement strand
TGCACAAGACACAGGTGCAACTAATTAGCACAGGGCAGCGAGTAAACAGGAAGTGATGTCAGAGGCCCGCACAGAGAGAGCACATTTCAAAATAAAACAGGAAATGATGAAGTCAAAGAGCAAAACATATAAATCCAATTATAAAACTATGGAGAAACATGTAAATTGGTCTGTGCCACATATCCACAGCAACTAAACAGAACTATTTGATGATACTGAGATATTACAGATATAAATTCAAATCAAAAGAGAAGGGGTCTCGATGCTATCTGTAGTTGCTCTCGTCTAAACGATGTTACGGATCAATCAATAAAGTGACATAGCAGTAACAGCTGCAACACATTATTATTGTGTGTGTGTGTGTGTGTGTGTAGGTGCTGGATGAGGTGGAGAGGCGCAGGGCTCTGTCTCCAGCCTTGGTGCAGCCCTTCATGAGAGCCATCATGGAGGCCCAGTTTCCTGCCCCGGGCAGAACCATCACCATCAAAACCTTCCTCCCCGGCTCAGGCACTGAGGTGGGCACCAAAATAATACAAGTCAAAACATAACTCTCGTAATTCAACATGAGTCTCAACGATACAATGCAAATACAAAGCTAATATTATGGGATTGCAACCACGAGCACATAGAAGATAAGGCTTCACTTGCTCTCCTGAGTTATTTAGATCGAAAATAGCGGCATATTATTGGGTATCTTGTCTCTAATGGCGTCTCCAGGTGATGGAGCTGTGTCGACCCTCTGACTCGCGCCTGGAGCACGTGGACTTCGAGTGTCTCTTCTCCTGTCTGAGTCTGCGGCTGCTCCTGCGGGTGTTGGGCTCACTGCTGCTGGAGCGGCGCGTCATCTTCACCGCCGACAACCTCAGGTCGGTCCGTCACGTCCCCCCGGTTCCACGTCTGTGTGTCTCCTCTCCATTGTTTATGTGATGGTGGAAACATGGGGTGAGAGAATCAGGGATGTTTTCATGGTGAACGGCGAGCGTGGGTGGTCCACAGCAGGCGGCCCATGTCTGAATTGGGGAAAATGCCAGGAGTGTATTTTGAGGCCTGCAGGTTTCTGTTGGTGGTTGCTGTTGCTGTTATTGTGCCGCAGCCCGTTTGAGTTTTGCGAAAAAAAGGAATAAAGTCAGAGGGAGTCGGAGTGTGGTCGCGTTAGTGGAGGGCGGGAATGCGGAGTCAGAGTGACGTACGCAGAGAGAGGAATGCTGCCCGTTACAAGTCTTTGGCTTATCCTGCCCTCCTGTGGCTAAAATGAGGAGGTGCATTTTAAATCATGACCCACTTCCTTCCAGCACTCTGTCCCAGTGCTGCCACGCAGTGGTGGCCCTGCTCTACCCCTTCGTGTGGCAGCACACCTACATCCCCGTGCTGCCGTCGGCCATGCTGGACATCGTGTGCACCCCCACCCCCTTCATCGTGGGCCTGTTGTCCAGCTCCTTGCCCCAGCTCACAGAACTGCCCCTGGAGGAGGTCTGAACATGCTTCATGCTTCCACATTTAGCTCACAGGGACAAAACCTCCCTTATCTCACAGCCGTGATCGTCTGTGCCTGCAGGTCCTGGTGGTGGATCTGGGGAACAGTCGTTTTCTCAGACAGGTGAGACGCGCCTCACATGGTGTGGTGGGCTTCTTCTTCGTGGCTCTTTAAACGGTTCAGACAGATGCTGCTTTTCCTCCTAGTTGGATGACGAAGACTCCATCTTGCCCTCCAAGCTGCAATCGGCCCTGGAGGTCGTTCTCGAGAGGAGACGAGAACTCGCCAGTGAGAGAGGAGGAGGAGGAGGAGGAGAGACACCTAGTGGTAAGACCAGAGATCGCTCTTTAACCTGGCACTTCTTCCATTTTCCCAGCTGTAAATACGGCGCGACTTCCTGTCCGCAGACTCGGGGCAGCTCAGCACAGTCGTGTCCGAGGCCTTCATCCGTTTCTTCGTGGAGCTGGTCGGCCACTACCCGCTCTTCATCACCGGCGAGCGGGAGGACGGCTACTCCTCCTCGTCCTCCTCCCCGGGCCCCTGCTGCTTCCAGCGCGAGGGCTTCCGCAAGGCCATCCCCTCCAAGAGCGTGCGGCGCTTCCTGGAGGTCTTCATGGAGACGCAGATGTTCGGCTGGTTCATCCAGGAGAGGGAGCTCCACCGACGTGCCCCCAAAGGTACGGAGGGACCACACCGAGGTTCCGGTTCAGGATTCAGTCTGAAGTCTGATGATTCCCTCTCTGCTGTCAGGGCTGTTTGAGGTGAGGGTGCAGGAGTATCTGGACTCCATCCACGAGAATGAGCATCGCAGGGTGAACAGGTTTCTGAAAGGCCTGGGTGAGGATTGAAACGAGCAGGGATTTATTCTCCATGAGCGAGCTCCCTTTAAACCTCGTCTTTCTTTCTTTCTCCTCGTTGCAGGAAGCAAAATGAAATTTCTCTCCAAGAAATAAGACCACGACGGAAGAGCACAGACGCACTGAAGCGACACAAGACTTTAGGGGTCGTGGACATTTTTCTTTTTTCCTCCAGGGCAGAAAAGTTTTTCTACCAAGGGAAAATAAATGCTGCTGTATTTAATTGTAAATTAAATAAACACAGATACATTAACCTATATTATAGAAATGACACTGGTACAATGAGACATAGCAGCTACAGATGTCAGAAAGTGAATTAAAGGACCAGTGACTAGGTGGCGACCCCTTCATTCACTTGCTCCTTTGTATAACAGATTCTATTGTAACGTAAAAAATGATGGGCTACCATAGCAACATGGAGGTCCAACATGGCCGCCACCGTGGCAGAGGGTCCACTCTGGATGAAGATGTAAAAAGAATAATTCTGAGGGATATCAAAACACATTATCACTACTGCTGTCTACTGTTACTACTGTCACAGATTCTACGCACTGGTCCTTTAAAGGGACGACCTGAATGAGTGTGTAAATCATATTGAATGAATGGGATACGTTTTAACTCACATAATACATTGTATATTCTATCCAGCGTGTGAGTCGTCCTCTGTCTGCACTGGGTTGAGAGTTGATGGGCGCTGTATTTTGTGAGTCCACCAGGGGGCAGCAGTACATTCCCCTGATCACAGATTCTATGACTGTGTCACATGAACACTTTTCATTTTCCCTCTCTCACAACAACATGACAGATGTTTTGACCCTGACAAATAAACAAAAGTGGGTTCTTCGCGAGTCTTTGTTGATGTTGTCGTGTTTTTTTCCAGGTTCATCGTTTGGATGACACTTTTGTGAACCTCCCGTTTCCCAGCCTCTCGCACATAATGAATCATGAGATCACATTTGGGCAAAAACACAGTGTATCCAATAACAGCCTGACGATACGAGAGCTGGAAAGAGGCGAGAGGCAAATAAAAGGCAGAGGAAATAGTGTTCGCTCAGCAGTTGAGTGCCAGTTTGGCCACAGTGAGTAATGCGCCGTGTGTTTGTGTGTTTGAGGCGATGTGGTCGTTTTTACTACAAAGGGCTCCGGGTTCGGAGTCGGTGGCGGGCGAACTATTTTAGTCGCTGAGTCATGGAAACAAAGCACATCTATGTCAGCGTGAAAACATAACACAGGTGCAGAGCAGAGTATTGTCAGAGGAGCTGCCGCCTGCAGAGCCAGCGCCGAGGCCTCGGGAGGGGGCGTGGCCAGGCGCCCTAACCTGTCACCAAATTCACACACATACACACACACACACACACACCTGCTGACACACATGTGGACGTGAACACACAGACGCACAGCGGAGTTTATACACACAGTTACGGAGCAGCTGTACAATGATTAACCCAAGAGTACAATTACCCCGGGCTGCCAAGGGGTTCATGGAGAGAGGAACCCAGGCCACATGTTGCAGAGGCCAGAGTGGGTGTGTGTGTGTGTGTGTGTGTGTGTGTGTGTGTGTGTGTGTGTGTCTGAGGAAACGTGTTTGTAATCATGCAGCGAGGTTTTTATGAGCCACTATAATTCACGTAACAACAGTGCCGTTATTAAAGGTGAGTAGGATTCAGTGACATCTAGTGGTGAAGTTGCATGTTGCAGCTCAATAAGAGCAGAGTTAACTAGTTGATGTCAAAGATGAAATGTCAGCTCCCTTAAAGTTGAGGCACAATTATCTCGACTGCCCCCTGGTGGCTGGTTGCAGTATAGGCCACATATTGCATCTCCTACATGTTATTGAATGAGACGCAGATGTAGGTTTGGTTTCGATTACGGGATTGAACATCTTGATTAAAGGATGAATATGACTCGTTAGGCGCTGCATCGTGACCTCTGGACCTAAACACAGTCACTTTATTACCTTCAAACCACAGGAAGGTCGCACCGATCTCCAAGACAGGAGGGGGTGGAAATGTAAAAACTACTGAGAGAACAATGAATAAAGAGTTACAAATGGAGAGTCACTGAAGTAGTGGGGCAGTTTAAAGGTGCAGGTTGGACTGAATATACAGTCAAATGGACACAAAGCTTAATTTGAGCATGATGGGTGGTGTTGATGATGAGCTCATGTGACATGGCAGTGGGGGTGGTGGGGGGGGGTTTGCTGGCATGTGACCAGACTGGTTGGGAAAGCAGTGGTCTGACACACACACACATGTTGAGCTGAGCTGTCACCCACAGTAACAAATGGGAGAATCATACCACAGCTTCCTCTCTGGCTCCTGAGGTGGGCAAACTGCAGCAGAGCTGTGGGACAGGGGCGCGGGGGAGGGGGGGGGGTGGGGGGTCGAGGGTGGGTGAGGGGGGAGGGCTGTGGGACAGGGGCGCGGGGGAGGGGGGGGGTGAGGGGGGAGGGGGGGGGCGTGTCAGGAAGATGGATGCATATGTGGTGAGAGAAGAGGAGCAGCGGAGTGTTTGCTTCGCTCGCTCGGCTTCTTGGAACATGGCGGCGTTTGTGTGTTTGCGTGCCAAGTGTGGCGCTCATTCCTGCGCAACGAGCGGCTCGTTAGCGCCGAGCTAATCAGGGCTCCCACTCATTCCGGCGAGCGCCTGCGCACGTGTCCCGCAGCTTCGATCTGTGGCGCCGCTGCCAACGCAAAGGTCGCGGCGCAGAGACGCAGCTCTCATCTGCCACGTCCAAACAACAATGGCGCGTTGAAGCCCGTCCTCCCGGCAGAGTGGCCCTCACACGGGCTGGATTCCACCGTAACCACATCCAATCAGGCTGTTTGTGCGATACCTGCGGCGCTCACACGCACTCAGCAGAAATAAAATCATACAAACATTATGGCTCATTAAAACCCGCCGCATATTCAATTATAGGGACGTCTCCGAAGACACGGTGACCTCATTCCGAGTCAGGCAAACTTGGATTATAGAAGCTCTCAGGCGGCTCCCTCGGCTAATTACATGATTTATGGAGTAATCTATGGAGGCAGGGAGGTGCAGCTCTCGCCATCAATCAAAATGAAAAGTGTAATGTCATGCGGTGTAATTTTATTTGGATTTGATTCTTCTTAAAGATATAACCTCCCTCCCACATGTGAGTGTCTCGGTGATCGTCTTCAAATCGGATCTGCTGAACGGCCTGAGGTCACGGTCGTCAACTCCCGGGGGCCGTGTGCAAATTACAGCGGAATCACAGACATGACACCCGACACGTCTCTCCCACCGTGGAGCAGATCCGTTCACCCTCTCGCGCCGAGTCTGACGTGTCCCTCGCTGCCTCGGCGTAAATATCATATATACACACAATATAAAGTGCTATTCCTGACTTTGTGTCTCTGCCTCGGAGCGCAGCGGACATTCTCATGCACATGATGATCCACATGGTGTGGAAATATGAGGCAAGAACAGACAAGTTAAATAAACCTTTGAATGAGGAGTATATGTGGTAATAGGACAGGGAAGTGGATCCGCCTCATTAAAAGTATATCTGCTGATTTGTTTTTGCTTAGAGTTTGGTGCACTCAATGCGTGTAACACACACACACACACACACACACACACACTTTAACTTCATGATTCAAATGAGGGACACGTAAAGTGATTGTACTGGATATTTGCCTGTTAAGTAGAAAAAATAGATCCAATAGAAATATGGGTAAAAATGGCGACAACTAGTGTTTTTTTTACCCTTAAAAACCAAAACAACGAAAGGTATCATCATACTGGAGGAGAAACAAATAAAGGCACCCACTCAGCCACTACGATTCTTTTTTTTTGTAAAGTCTCCGCACACATCCTTTATATGAATACATCCGTGCTCTGAGGCCGGGAGCGGAGGTATGAGAAAACAAATCAGGAAAAAAAGTCAGAAAGGATGAGGAGGGAGGAGGGAGGAGGGAGGAGGAAGGAGGGAGGAGGGAGGAAGGAGGAGGGAGGAGGGGGCAGAAAAGCGCGGGAAATCTCAGCCGTGCACATGCAAAGAAATGCATGTGCACACACACACACACACACGCACACACACGCACACGTGTGAAGAATTCCCGAAACATGCAGCCGTCAGCTTGTTTTTTGGGAGCTGCAGGTGCAGCGTCCAGCTGCAGCTCTGCCATGCATGCCAGTGATCTGAATCATTTCCCCTCTGTTTTCCTTTTAAGCCATCAAAGCACGGGCAGAGCATACCAGGGAGAGAGGAGAGGAAAAGAGGGGAGGATTGGACGGGAGGAGGAGAAGTGAAGTGGTAGGAAGTGGAGAGGAGAGGGGGAGAAAAAAAGAGGGATTAGGAAGGAAGGGAGGGTTTTCCATTTCCCCTCCGCCGCCGCCGCCGCTGCTGCTGCTGCTGCTGCTGCTGCTGCTGCTGCTGTTGTTGTTGCAGGGTGTCACAGAGGAGGAGGAGGAGGAGGAGGAGGGGGAGGAGGAGGAGGAGGAAGAGGAGGAGGAGAGGAAAACCTTTGTGGCTTGCGATGTTTTTTCTTCTCTTCTTTCTTTCTGTAATCTCATATTTTGGGAGAAAAAAGGGCGAGAGAGGCTCTGAGATAGGCATAAAGAGAGAGAAGGAGAGAGAGAGAGAGAGGGAGGAGGAGGAGGAGGAGGGGGAGGAGGAGGAGGGGGTGGGGGGGGGGGGTCTTGGAGAAGGAGAGAGAGAGAGAGGGTGGAGGGAGGAGGAGGAGGAGGAGGGGGGGGGGGGGGGGGGGGGTCTTGGGCCACACACATTGATTTCCAGGCCTGAGGGCGCGTCAGTCAGTCAGGCCCCGTCTGCGTGTGGTGGGCTGGATGTGTCCAAGTTTATCCACACCAATATTACACCACCATTAGTCATGGCATCTGATGATGAGGGGTAAAAGTCCTCCACTCTCTCGCTCTCTCTCTCTCCGTCTTTGTCTCTCGCCCGCTCGCCCATTCAGCTGGAAAAAGACTCTTTAAAGGGTCATACCCCCCATTTTTTACCCATATCTCACCTTACATCGTCTGAGTCAGTGTCTACAATGAGCACAGAGGGAGAGAGAGAGAGAGAGAGAGAGAGGGGAGTCTGTCTGGAGCCCAAGGAGTGGCCTTTGTGACCACACACACACACACACACACACACTTGCACGGGGTTCTTTGTCAAAGAGCAGCAGCAGGGTGGTCCGGTCTGTAAGTGTCAGAGCAGAGGCTCATCTCTCTTCATGTGGTCTGGATGTGCCGACGCGAGTCTCAGACGCGTCCTCTGATACGCGCTCGGTCAATCATGCGCACGGCGCAGCACAAACGCCACAGGTTGAAAAGCTTACTTCAGGGATTCCATTGATCGCCGTTTTACCGGAATCTGTCAACAAACCCGGGCGGAGAGACAAAGGGGAATCTCACGGTGCTGCCGGGGGTCAGACGGGTCAGAGGGGGGACCCAGGTCCAAAGCGCTGAGACCGAACCCAAGTGAAGGTCTTTGATACGTAAATAAATAAATCCCAGTCAGACTCGACGCAGACAAAGACACTCGGCCATTAAACTGGGTTTCATACGTCGGTAAGTCTGAAAACACCCACCTAAATAACCATTAACAAAACAGTCTCTACAAATCACCTGAAACACACACAACTATTATGTTTCACGTGCAACTTCTTAAATTGGCGTTTTCCCGATGGGACTTCTGCATTGAGTGCTTGGTGCTAACAGACTGACATGTGTTCCATCCTTATAGCCGCTCTACCATCGAATGTAAAATATGTATTAGACTTCCACATATCAAACAGATATTGTATAAAATAAATCCAAAATTTGAGTTTCATACATTGCACAGTATATGTGTGCATGCGTACCTACGTGTATATTCTCAAAATAAGAGCCGTATAAAGTACTTTCTAATCTATTTACCACATATCACATATCTAATAAACCTGTCTCTTCACGAACCCAGAGGATGGATTTAATGATAGTATATGTCATATATTACATTTCCAAATGGGTAACCGTGGTGACACATGCGTTAATTCCTTGCCCTTTAACCTTCCCCGGTTTGCCAATATCAACAATGCATCCACACAACAGTCCTGCGATCTGGGGGCCATCTGCTAAATATGATCATCTGCAGGAAACGTGATCCAGCAGGACCTTTGTTTGCAGCTCGCTCCGGCACACTTACACTTTTACAGTAGAGTGGGCAGGCTGATATAAAACAGCTTGACTGACAATTACTGCTCCATATAAAAAAACAACACAAAAAAACACAGGATACAAGAGTCACATGTGGTTTTCACATTAACATCAGGCTGGTGTTTGAGCGTGTTTCATGTCCGTATGCATTCCGTGTTTTTCCACTGCCGCTGATGAGCTGCCCTTCATTTCATATTCTGCGGGCTGATGTCAGCCGGAGCAGCGGAGGGGCGTCTGCTGCTTTTGGGGGGACCAGGCCTCATGTGCAGGCAGTGTGGCGCGACCCTCGGCGCGTTGAGAGAGCGCTGCTATTTGCAGAGAGCGAGGATTGCCTGACAACTGTACGCGCTGCCTGTGAGTAATGTTGCTATGAGGAAGTACGCCCATACAAATAGGCTCTGTCTTTAAGCTGTCACTCAGCCTTTCATCACCCTGTGTGTTTATTCACGGGGGAAAGAGGAGAAATGCTTATCTCTTCGGTGGCGGCCCGGTCTGTTTTCCTCCAGGCTGTCACAGCCCCTGTGTGTGTGTGTGTGTGTGTGTGTGTGAGCACACACCTCCACTCAGGTGCATAGGGTTTCCGTTGTCTCCCTGTTCGCCTCCTTATTCCAAAAACAGCTGCCTGACTGCCACTATATGCAATGGCCACAACATTTATAAAATTACTTTTGACTTACAGAGCTTTTATTTTGAAAAGGTGCAAACTTCAGAGTATTGCGTCAAATGATTAACAGGCCGTTAGAGGACTCAAAGATCTGCGCACTCGAGACTTAGTACTACGAAAAATACCTCATAATAAACCATTCAAACACGTCATAGGATATAAAATAGAAATCAGTGACAATAAAAATCACCACTGTGAACAAACCAGGTAGGATGAATGCAAGGTTTCTTCAAAACACTCTGTACCCTGGCCTGTATACACCGTATGAGCTCTGTACATAAACAATAATAAGTGGCACATTAAATCTTTTTTTGACATTATAATATATATGTGTGTGTGTGTGTGTGTGTGTATTATAATGAGTACAGCTCCTGCACATTTTGTCCACGGTAACGTTCCACAGGTGTTCCTCTCCTCCTGCCAACCCACTATCAGCTGTGTGACGCTGTGCAGTATATCGCTCGGTGTGTTTTCACTGTAACACTTTGGCTCCTGCTGCTCTCCACTTAAAATGACAGTAATAGATAACATGTCGGGGAAGGGGGGAAAAAAATATGTTGCTGCTTTAAAAAAAAAAAAAAATTTTCCCCTTTTCATTTTCCACTTCAGCCGCTCTCGCGGTGATTTGTGCTCCTGGAGGAATTTAACCAGCAAACGTCTGGAAGGATGTGGAAAAGGTTCCAGGCGAGGCAGGTCTGGCTGTGGATGGATTTTGAATCATCCATTGTGGGTCAAAGAAAAGGTCTTTAACAAGCCCGGCGTGATGTAGTGTGATGGTTTAAATACTGAAAACCCATTATTGTAAAAGGGAGGGCTGAAATACAGTATATGTGAATTGTTTTCACTATGGGATGGTTTGAGAGCGAGGAGAAGTGAGGGGAGGAGCAGTGAAAAAAAGGTTTGGCACGCAGACATCCTGAGCAAATGAGAAATACATCTCAGCGTGAGTGTGTGTGTGTGTGTGTGTGTGTGTGTGTGAGTGTGTGTGTGAGAAAGAGACAGAGTTGGCATGGCCGTGCAATACTGTAACTTGTTGCAAATCAAACGTGTCCAACAACCTCAGGACCACAGACAAATCCAGACGACCTCTGCACATCATGCACATATCAGATTCAAGGGCTCGGGCCGCGGGCTCAGACAGGACCCACAAGGCCGAGGGGGGGGGGGGGGGGGGGGGGGGGGGGGGGGGCGGAGCTAAGGGAGCACATGAGTGGATAAAACCACATGACACCATTATGGAGGGAAGAAAAACAAAGTTGCAGTGGTTTGTGTGACAAGTCGTCAACCACACCCCGGACTGTGATGCTGCTGCTGCTGCTGCTGCTGCTGCTGCTGCTGCTGCTGCTGCTGCTGCTGCTGCTGCTGCTGCACGCGTCATCGCAGCTGCACAGACCGAGGGGGAAGCACATTCCCACCATCACTGGCAAACAACACGGCTAAACTGCTGACAGTGGGATATTAACTATTGTCTCACATTACATTATGTTTCACTGCACGTGTCTAAGTGCATTTGAACAATGGCTACCAGACTAAACCGCTGATCTGTGCACCCACAGGTCGGCCCGGGTATCGCCCAAGAGGCCACGCCCCTTAATTACGCACAATGTCAAACCTCGACAGAATAAGAAGAAGTGTTGATCAAACTTTAAAGTTGACCATTTTAGCCTGGGAGTCAATGGCGATTGATTCGCTTCTGGAGCCGGCCTCAAGTGGCCACCCTGTGAACTGCACCTTTTTTCCACTTCCCTATCGGGCCTCATCTGTCAGCCCCAGATGTTGCAGCTTAGACTGTCCATTCTGGGCCACTGTAAAAACAGGGTGGTGCAACATGGCGGCCTCCCCAGAGAGCGAAATCACACTGCCTGACCTTTAAATCAAGCTTAAAGTGAGTTAGTCATAAGAGAGACATCTACAAAGGGATGGCAGAAGAGTGATGATGGGGTCAAAACGGATCAGGTTTTCACTTCAGATGCAACATGTTCAAACTTGAGTTGTGCAGAGATTCTTCGTCACACTCTGAGAAACGAGCCGTGCTGATGACGAATCCTCCTCCGCCTCGGCTGTAAAACATTTCTGGAACATTCTGCTCTGAAAAGGCTGCGAGTACGTGACCGCGCGCTCTTAAATTAGCCACACGCACCGACGCTGCGGCAGACATACTGTACTCAATGTACAGTTCACATGAGGTAGCCCGGCGCTCGCTCTGATAAATGTGGGAAAAAGGGGGAAGCGGCTCGGGCGGCTGGCGTTATCTTATCTGTGTACCGTCCGGGACCCTGACTGGAGCCGCCTGTGTCCTCGGGAGAGACAGGCACAGATGCCTGCGCGGCGGCGGCGGCGGCGGCGGCTGGCGGTCGACCTCGTGCAGAGGCTTCACCTCAGTTTCCCCCCGCGTGTTCCGCTGCGAGTCGACGTGTGCGCGACACACACACACACAGAGGGATGGTGCCCACGCTCCCGTTGGCCCGGCACCAGACCAGGTTCAACGCCGGCAGAGCAGAGACCTTTAACGGAATCCTCCGAAAGACACACGGTGAGCGCGCCGAGCCCCGCGCTCCAAAATGAGAAACTCACTCTCGGAGCCGTCTGGCCAAGCCGCTCGCAACGAAGCTTTATTGTAGGAACGGCGATCAATGACTAACATATCGCCTTTTGCAACGTCGGACCCTCATGTCTCGCCGTGCCCCTGCGGAGACAAGGTCCCGACCGATTGACCGGTGGACTGTGGCCGGGCCGTCCTCGCCTGAACCCTCGGAATCAGACAGGCCGAGATAAAGGCCGAGCCGCGGCAGGTGTCCCGCGTTTGGGTTGCGCTCGCGCCGGGGATCGGGTTACCTCCGTCCCGCACATGTCATCGATTAGTACGGATCCGTCTGCGCGGCCGAGCTTCCCTCCTCCGAGGACGCGGGGCGGAGGAGCGCTAGTAAACAAGGAGAGGCCAGGGCCCCGCCCGCAAACACGCAGTTTACATTTCAGCAGCTTTGATCATGGCTCAGGTGCTGGAATGTAGCAGATAAAGCCGGGACTGGGTGGTCTGCAGGTCACGTGACACATGGCTCGCATCCCAGGTAGTAGGAGGCGCAGTGGAGGTGAATGGGACGGTAGCGCCAGCGGATACATTCCTGGGACGTGAGGCAGGCGTCTGTGCACCCTGGAATCCGACTGGATCCATCGCGAGGGGGGGGGGGGGGGGGGGGGGGGGGGGGGGGGGGGGGGGGGGGGGGGGGGGGGGGGTGTGTGGGAGAGTGGCGATTCCGAAAATGGTCCGTCACTCGGTCCCGTTGAGAAGTACCTCTGTCTGGGTCGGGTCCCTGCGCGAAACACTTGTCCAAACACAGACTCTGTCCTTTTAGACATGTCGGCTGTGGCTCCGGGGACGCGTCTCCGTCCAAGTCAGTTTCCACTCACGAGGAGCCATAACACACCCTGACCTCAGAGAGCAGACCGTGACATTTCAGGCTCTGTGTGTGTGTGTGTGTGTGTGTGTGTGTGTGTGTGTGCAGCATAAACGAGCATGAATCAAAGTCAAATATATATGTCACAGGGGGGTAATGTCAATAAAAGCTGCATGGCAGCGAGTGAGAGGGTTAATTTGTGCCTCTGAAGCAGTGACGCATCAGACGGCTTCTGTTTCCTCTCCCCCTGACATTCCTGCGTGTGGCGCTGAATTAAAGGTGCTGCCCGCACACTTTGATGTGACCACAACTGAAAGTGATTCCGCAAACAGCTCCTCCAGGTAATGGCAGTGGCACGGCCTCCACTTTCCTTTCCACTCCCTCCCACTCATGCTCCTCCAGAAATAACAGGAGTCAAATATTAACATTTCAAACAGCACATTATGTGGCGTGCCCGTGTGTGTGTGTGTGTGTGTGTGTGTGTGTGTGTGTGTGTGCAGGTGAGTCCGACCTCACCTCACTGAGGCCGGCGACACATTCACAAGGAGGGTCTATTTCACCTGATCATCGAACTGAGAGGTAAAGTGTGTAGCATTCAGTGACATCTAGTGGTGGATTTGCATGTTACAGCTAAATACCTTTCATTTGACTCATCATCACCGGCCTCTGTGGAGAGGACCTCCTCCTAATGTAAACATAGAGTGGTTTTAAATGTCAGGAAACCCACAATTCAAAGATTGGGGGAGAATATGCATTCACAGAAACAGCAAAATAATTGTATATTCTTATTTTACATAATAAATGGAAATAGTTTCACTTGATCTCACACACTGCACCTTTAAGGCCTCCAGTGAAGAAGCAGTTGGGCACTTCTGCGTCAAAGTCACTGCTCATCCAATGGAATAGATGTGAATCAGCTGCAGCCCGGCGCTCGGCTGGAACATCACAGCTCAACACAGGCTTCGCTGACTCGGCCAAATCACAGATCAGCTCCCATTGGCCACTTATTACAACGGCGTCGCGCTCATGAGGTCTCGCAGCATCTGTTAAAACGTTGGAGACGCACACGGACTCATCTGACTCCATCTGCTCGGCATCAGCGCAATCCGCCGCATCAGCAAATGGCCGAGTCCTCCTCCTGCGTTTGCTCTCACAGCGAGCGGGCGCCGAGCTCTGCGCCATCCAGTCCTCGCCACACCGCCACGACCACGCAAGTCGCGCTCGCGCCGGGACGAGTCACAGCTGTCCCCTGGTGTCAGAGCGAGACATTGGTGCCAGCACTGTGCACCACATGTGCGCGGGGGGGCGGGGGGGGATGTATGGTGAGGTATCAGGGTTAGTCTGGGGACACGCCACATAGCGCTGGCAGCACTGCGTGTTCTCGGCTCCGTGTGTTAAGACGGACAATCAGTTGCGAGATAGGGGCCGCGCAGGCTCCGCAGGCATCACCCTAATCTTGACATTACACTGTGTTTTCGACTCGAAGCCCCCCAAAAACAGCAGGGCGTGCGCTCGCACTCTTAAAGGTGCGGTGCGTGTGAGATTTGGCGGCGCCCAGCGGTGACGGTGCACCGCGCAGCCATCGCCTCACCCTCACCCCTCTGAGCGGGGCGGGGGAACCTACGGTGGACTAAAACATGGCGGCCCCCGCGGAGAGGGCCCGCTCCTCATGTCAGTATACATTAATGGGTTCATTTTAGGGTGAGTCAATAAAAACAACAACGTTTCGGTGATTATAAATTTGTGATAATATCGGGATGCAATTGTTTTGTAGTATTTTTTACAAGTGGCAAAAATCGTACACACTGCACCTTTAAAGGTACAGAGTGTGGACATGTGTGACATCTAGAGGTGAGGGAGAGCGTCACCCAAACAAGTGTTTAGAGTGACTGAATGGTGGAGCAAAATGGCCGCCTCCACAGTGAGGCAAAGCATCTTTATGAGACAAGTACTGTCAAATCATGCACACTGGACCTTTAAGTATCCCGTCCACTATCATGGAGGAGGTTGCCCCACGGGCTACACTACACTTTAGCTTCACATTTGGGGGCGGAGTCATGTGACCCGTTTGAACACAGCGCCATACGTGGACCGACGGCCTGGAGCCGGTAAACATGAGGTGGATCGGCCGCAGACGTAAACCACTATCACTGCTATTAACTGCAGGCCTTCAGTTATGGTGGGAGCATACGGGGTGACAGGTAGGATCTGCAGGACCCCCCCCCCCCCCCCCCCCCCCCCCCCCCCCCCCCCCCCCCCCCCCCCCCCGGCCCCCCATGCCCGGAACTCTCTGAGTCCCTCAGCTCTCTGCACTGGGCCCTGATACAGCTCATTAAACTGTGATTATACAGCTCCCAGGAGTTGACTTTGGGCCCCCGGCTCATTACGGAGGCAACAGAACCCGAGAGAATGGCACCGGCTCTGTGTGTGCCTCCATTCCGTTCCATTTGTCTCGAAACAAAAGTGCCTCACACTGAGGCTCGAGGGCCACGGTGGCGTGTGTGGCGTGTGAGGAAACAGGAAGTCAGAGTGAAGGGCAGGAAAACAACGAGTGGCGAAATGTGCCGCAGGCTGCTGCAGGTGATTATCATCGGAGGCGCGACGCACGCACCCTCCACAGACGTTCGCTGTTCGGAGCCGTAATGGCGGACTATGACCACGGTGGTCCGACTGCAGACTGACGCGGAGATGTCGGATGAGGCGGTTTCTGGACGCTCCTTTCTCTGAGTGGCTCCGAATCCACTTCGCCGCCATTAATCATCATCATTTCCAACAATCTGCGTCTGCTCGCGCGCTCGCGCTCGGTATTCGGAGCAGGCAAAGATTAGAAGTGGTGTCAAGTATCCTGCTCTGTGTCTTTGCCATGCGCCCGCTCTCCCGTGTTTTGACAGTCATTAATGGGAAGGTGAGGGGGGGGGGGGGGGGGGGGGGGGGGCAGATAATACAGCACAGCCCGGAGTGTTAAAGCCTCTAATGGAGAGCACGTCCACAGATATGCCAAAACAAGCATTCTTTATGAAGAGAGGGGCAGGATGTTACTGTAATACCTTTGACTGGTGCCAGACCGGGGAGGAGGGGTGGCGGGGGTAGTGGGGCAGGGGTGGGGGGGGTGGGTTTGGCCCCGATGATAGCTGGAGTACCGCGGATGCCAGACTGAATACCAAGACAGTGAAATTACATTAGATGCAGACATGAGGGAAACAATGGATTTAACAGATTCCACTCGGATGATGGAAAGCTCTCCGTTAAACAGAGGTACTACACCCATTTACACGTGTAATTACACGGGGCGCAGCCAGGGGGCAGACGATTCAGTATCTGCAAAAGACAACCGGTGGTATTTGTTTTTATTGCTTTCCTCTATAATCCTCAAACGTGTCGCAGCACAGTTTGACTCGGACTGTGTGCGACAGTCAGAAAACACGATCCCTTCCTCCTACAAACGGAGCCAAAATGTCC
>JAFBJT010107452.1:39841-42657 GCA_016785325.1 Chascanopsetta lugubris | reverse complement strand
TTGGCCTCCCTCCCTCGCGACGGAGAGCAAAACAACGGAGTGTTTATTTGACTGTGCTGATCAAACACCAATCATCTCCCCGGCAACAAGATTTGAGATTCAAATCAATGTCTTCATTTGTGGCGGATGCTCGGGGAGGATGAGTCTCCGATGAGTTTGTTCACAGCAAACGACAGGAGGATGTGTCCACGGGCGCCGGCCTGAGCGGAAGCATCTGCTCTGTTTCAGTGCCCTTGAGCAAGGCTCCTCACCACCTCCTGAGATGCTTCTGTGGCAGAGCTTCATTCTCACTGGCTGCAAATATTGGCTTTCTTACGAGTCCGTGGTGCTGTCGCCAGGTAGACCAGAGGTCACTCGAGAGGCCACGCCCTCAATTATGCACAGGCCAGCGCTGGTTCTCCTGTGTCGGAAGTCGAGGTCAGGGATTCACACACTGCACCTTTAAGTATAAAAGTTCTGAAGCTTTCACTCCACATTCGCCCTCGTCTCCGTGCTGGACTTCATAAGTTATAAGTTATAAGTTATAAATCAAATTAAATCATTGATAATGAGACTCCATTAAAGCTTCCATGCTTAATTGACGGAGCAATTATCCGTGTGTTGATGGAGCAGATCTCTGAATGTGTTCAGGCCGCTCTGACACACACACACACACACACACACTTGCTGAGAAGGTTTTTGGAGAGAGTGTGTGTTCACATGTGTGTGTCGGGCGCGACCATCTGCCCCCCGTGTTTTATCGAAGCTGATCTTGAATCAGCAGCTCGGCTCCGTCACCTGTGACCGAACCATCTGACCACAGTGTTTCACAGCCACGGCGCTAAATGTCATTGACGGGCTCCTGCCTGCTCCGCTCTGCGCCGCCATGCCTCTTAATCAGAATTCATTAATGGCCATTACAGGCTTCTGTAACGAGTCAGGTGGAGAGTAGGAAAAAAACAATCAGGGTTGTACGAGCTGCGTTCAATGCCCAGGATAGTAAATGTGAAACGGTTGTTTCCCCCCTGAAAGATCCTCAGATGATCGTCCTCTGACTGATCACAACGTGGAGGGGGAGGGGCCAGAAGGTTTTAATGGGACGGATCAGAACCCCCGCCGAGCTCCGGTCCAAACACTCTCTCTGGACGGGCTGTTGGTGCTGTGTGCGCGTGAGAACCATGTAGAATCAATGTCAACAACGTGGAGCTCCTTGGTTCTCTGGCGCCGTGTCTGTGGCGAGCGATCGGTTCTCCTCCTCCGTGGCGACTCGGTTCTGAGCTGATGAACCGGCGCCGACGCGAAGACGTTCTCATCCGTCGCTGACGATCAGCTGGACATTTTCTTCTGAATTCTCCGTCAGCCCTCTTTGCTCTGACCTTGAATGTAAAGTCTTCTCTTGCTCCAACGTTTATCTTTTATCTCCTCATTGACTGTTTCTCCTCCTCTCTCTCCTCATGTGGCCACGCCCACTTCTGCCCAGCTTCACCTTCGTCTTTGTCACTTAGCAAAGGGTCGTTTTTTACTCTCTGAACTTTTTTTACTTTCACTTTGTTCTTTTGCTGGTCGCCTTTGATTTGGACTCTCATTAATTGACCGTCTCCTCATCTTCCTTTTCCTCCTCCTCCTCCTCCTCCTCCTCCTCCTCTTCTCTCATTCTCCTCACACAGTTTCCTCTCCTCTCTGCTCATCTCTCCTTCTCTCCTTCTCCTTCATTCTTTCCTCTGATTCTTCCATCTCTCTTTCTCTCTGCGTCTCTTCACTCCTCCCTCTCCCCCCTCTTCTCTTCCTCCACTGGTCCTCTCTTCCTCTTCTCCTCCCTCCCCCCCGTCCTCACCCTCTCTTCTTCCTCACCTGCCTCTTTTCCTCTCCTCTTCCTCCATTCACCTGGTTCTTCCTTTTCTCACCTCCCTCCTCTCCCCTCCTCCTCCCCTCCCTCCCTTCCTCTTCCTCACCTGCCTCATTTCCTCCTCTGCTCAGCTCGCATCTGATTTTCTCCATCTCCTCCCTCTTCTCTCCTCCTCCTCCTCCTCCTCCTCCTCCCCCTCTCTCCCCCTCTCTTTCTCTCCTGACAGCCAATTAATCTTCCCCGGTGCTAATTCCTCCTGAGTGCCGTTCAGTGGCAGCTCAGCAGGAGGATCCATAAGGATTTAATGTGTTTATTAAAAGTTTGACTGCTGGTCGATGGAGACTTCTCTCCTCCCAACGGCCCACTCTCCGTCTCTGCCAGCAGGACAATGAGCAGCGTGTGTGTGTGTGTGTGTGTGTGTGTGTGTGTGTGTGTGTGAGCACACGGATTCCTCAGGGCTGCTCTTTACTAAATGATTTTCAATATCTGTGACACGTGAGGTTGTTGAAGTGAAACAGACGGCGTCGAGGCGTTTCTGCTGCGGCGCCACGGAAAAGTTTCTCTACGTTTCTTTATCGTCGTCACGGCGATGGAGGTTTCCACGGTGACCAGGAAATGAATGAGTTTCATTGTTTGAAGTGGTGTTGTTACGTGAGCAGCCAAACCCACTGAACATGAAGCTGCATTTAGATGAAAGAAGGTTTATTTCTGCTGTCACTTCCTTTTTGTTTTGATCCGTTTATATTTAGTTTTCAGACTTTAACAACCATATAAACAGTTTATCCTTCTTTATTTCATTCACTCTGCAAGATGTCATCATCTTAGTGCAGCAACAACATTATCTCAATATCCACAAATATGAAATCTAAATTCCCGCTCAGCTGTAATTTCAAAGTGCTCTTACGCAAAAACAGATTCCAGAGATTGAATTGTGTGAATTGCATCTTATTTATATTCTAATTCAAAGCAACTTTGACAGAGTTTGTCCCAT
>JAFBJT010107452.1:14841-34841 GCA_016785325.1 Chascanopsetta lugubris | reverse complement strand
TTACAGAGGCTTTTAAATGTTTTTGCAAAATGCAAAGTGGCTCTCTCCCTGTGTGTGTGTGTGTGTGTGTGTGTGTGTGTGTGTGTCTCTCTGTCCGTCTCTCTCTCTCTGTCCGTCTCTCTCTCTCTCTCTCCCCCTCTGTGTGTGTCTCTGTCCGTCTCTCTCTCTCTCTCTCTCTCTCTCTCTCTCTCTCTCTCTCTCTCTCTCTCTCTCTCTCTCTCTCTCTCCCCCTCTTCTCAAGAACCCCGCTACATATGGTGTCAGAAGTGGGATGTGTAGACCAACTGCGTGTGCACCCTTAGTTGGGCTACAGAGACTGTTGGTGTGGATGATGATGGTACGATGTTTAGTAAGTTTGAATGGTTGAGACATTGCAGGTTCACCTCTGGACCTGACAAATATGACCTGTTAGATCTGTTTTTGACACGTATCGTCACATTTTTGTATCGATATATCGTGCCACTATATCGTTACACCCCTAATATATATACTTTTATTTTACATTTTACATTTTTCAACAGCACAACAGCTTGCCAGATAGTATGATATCAAAACACCAGTGATTGTGTTGTCTACCCCCCTCCATTTAATCCCCCCACACACACAAAGCAAAACAAAACAAAATGACAAATAAAAAAGACAACAAACAACAAAAAGAAGAAAATAATATTAATAATAATAATTTAAATAAATATATTAATGAAAACCCACACAGCGACATAGATCAAATATTTATCAATAGTATCAGTAGTAATATAATTCTTTTTTTCAATGTTGTATTTTGTCAAATAATATATGCATTACGCTTCATTAAAGTCCAGCTATGGTGAAATGACTTGATTGGACAGATCCGAGGAGGAGGCATCTCACAAAGGATACCACGGGAAAGTCCAAGCCAGTAAATTGCAAGAGGCTCTAAAGACCTGAGCAATAAACCTGGGTAGAAAAGTAGATTAGATCAAGATTGTAAAACTAATTTCTGAATATTTGACTGTTGCCAGGAACAGGAGTGGCTGGAGGGGGCCTTTGAGGGGCTGGGGGCGGGGGGCCGGGGGCGGGGGGTGGGGGGGGGGGGACCACCTCAGCAGAATCCATCAATCAAACACAAAGTTAGAGTGGCTGGGTATAAGCTATTTTAAAGAATCGATATGAAAGCCAGTGCTTATTTTCCCAACTTGGATTTTAAAGAGCATGAGGGCACATATTTTCAACTCTTTGGCTTCCATGTTACATCACAGTGTCTCGTAAACTTAAAGCACTTCTCATCATCTCACTAATGACACCCCTGTGGTGATGCTTGGTGATGGAAGCTGGATTCTCCACAGTGGGGACAGGAAGAGTGAGACTACCTCTTTACAAATGTGCTTACTTTTGAAGATGGATTCTCAGCTGAATTCTGTTTTGTTCACATAAACACGGACTCTGTGTGTTGGCCAACTGTGAAGCTAGTGTCCTTGATATGTTGTCCACAACGTTACAAAACTGTGAATTAAGTTTCCGTGTTATGCTCTACATACACCGGCTTTGGGGCCCACCGTCACCGCTCAAAGGTGCAGTGTGTACGATTTCAGAGAATATATCTAAAAATGTATCAAAATCATTACGTACACACTGATATGTGCGTGGGTTTATAATCAACTATCTTTTTAATTTATTTCCCATTAGCCTTAAATGAGCCCATTAATGCATATTTACATCAGGAGCGGAGTCTCACTTTGGAGGCCGCCCTGTTTTCATAGTAGCCCAGAGTGGACATACTAAACATCTTTTTGAGATTTAATGACGTCGACCATAGGTTCTCATGCAGGCTCAGATGTAAGGTGAGGTGATGGATACAACATACAACTTCACTAGATGTCACCAAATCTTACACACCGCACCTTTAATGACGAGCCGTGACTCAAGTCAAGGATCATTTTCATCTTCTCAAATTAATCTAATAAAAAAAAAATGTGTAGTTTCAACCTGAGATAGCACAGAATATCACAGTATGCCAACACAAAAATGCTTGTTTATTGATAAACAAAAAACAACCAGCAGGTGGCGTTGCTGGAGACGGAAATATTCCCAACACACTGCTGCTTTTTAATGTAGGGTGTGTCTGACTTGCTTTTTGTCACGATCAATTAGCATATTAAAACAAACTTTGCAGGTTTCTTCTATCAGTGAAATGCCAGGTGTCTAACAGCAAAACAGGACATCATCGCCACCTACTGTTACGGAGTGTGAATAGACAGCACTGATGCTTTAAAAAATCCTCCTGAAAATAGAGGCATAGCTTTTTTTTTCTTGACATTTATTTCCCCAGTCAAAGGCCTGCGACCCATTAACAATGGGCCTGCGACCTACTTGTGGTTGACAAACCACCAGTTGAGAATCACTGTTCAAAGTGAAATCAATAAAGTGTTGCATCCATTAACAAACCCCAACTTCTAAATAGTATAGTGACTCTACAACTCATAGTATGGAAAAAAAAAGATTTTATATTAAAGGATGAAAGGAAACAAAAAGAGGTTGAAGAGGTCATAGAAATAAAACCTGCCTCAGGGACTTGGGGGGAAAAAGGTAACCATGACAACGATCTGAAGCATATAGCCAAAACATGCAGGGACACGTCGGACCGTCCCAGGGGTTCAACTACAATCAAATCCTAGACAGCTCCCATCTAATGTGACAGAACTTGAGAGTAGTATCATGAATGGAGTGTTTTCCACAACACTAGATAATATGCGAGAGACTGATAAAGAACTTGAAATTCAATACTACAAAGGCATTTTGTGTTGAGTCAACAATTTGAATGTGACAACAATGTATGTAGAATATTGGGAGGGTTATCCGGTATCATATGCACGGTATACACTCAGAATACACTCTTTTGAGCGTAACATTAGACAACACCGAGGTAACTGTTTATTTACATTGCCAAGTGAGGTCTTTATTTGGCAAACAGGACTTTTTTCTAAATCCCACGTGGGCTGCTGCTGAGAGGGAATTGAGCAAACAAGCTCGTTATTAGACTGTTTACAAATGGATTACTTACCCCATTTGGCCATGTGCAACTTGACCTTTGAACTCCGATGTCACTTAATAATGCCACATGTCAGGCTGCAGTGGTGTGATCATCAATGATATTGATACTCAGGGAAAGCAGAAGGGGTGGCATTTGCTAATGACTATAGTGATGGGTTGGGAAGCTGCTCCAGCTTAATTGACTCGACTGGTTATAGGATCCCTTGGCCGTCGACTGCCATTTCTTTCACCATCATTGACTCCCTGAGTGTTGAGGCTCATTTGAAATATCCTGCTCATAAGTGGCGGACCGGTGGTATGATGCAGAATTGCAGTTTCTATAGGATTAATGTCAAGCAGTTGATTGCCTGAAATGACAAATGTTGCCATGTGGTCAACACATTTCAGCTTGTAGAGTGTTTTGTAGCATTGTGGGCCTTCACTGTCTGTCAGGGAGTTTTTGTGTTTGGGCTGGTGACGCATACGGAAGGTGACATAATTGGAAATCTATGGGAATTATGTATGTGCACATCAACCTGATATTAGCACTGAGGAAATGTCTGTGCACTCATCACCTCTGTCAGTTCCAAGGGAGCACTTATGAGCCTTGTGTTTTCATTGATTCCTAATAAACTGGAGATTTCTGAGGGAATTTACATAGGTATACCAGATCTATACAGTTGGGGCTGAATCTATAAAGGTTATTTATGTGACCGCATTCATATCCCTCAAGCCCTTAATGGCTTTGCATCTAGTATATTGTATACATCTGTATGAAGTGTTATTTTCATTTTGTTTATAAAAAGTGTCAAAGTACAAATCCTTCAAAACTCAGCATTTTCCCACCGACCTGCACTCCACTGCAACTTCGACTTCCTTCACTGCGATGTTGTGTGCGGGGCCTCATTTTAATGACTCTGTGAAAAGCCCATTGAAATAAATTAGAAAGACACATCAATATGCAAACAATCAGTCAGGCTTTCAATTTGCGAGTGCTGTGTCCATTGAGTTTTTCAAGTTCATCCGCAGCCAACATGTCAAAACAACATAATGAACCAGACCCAACGGAGGCATAGATTACTTGGATCCATCAACTTTATATCAGCTGCAGGGTAAAGAGATAGTTAGTTATTTATGATTCCATTGTCTGTTACAAACTGTGCTGGCCGTTGATGTTTGTGCATGATGCAAGAAGACAATAACTATGACCTTAGTGGATGCAGTCTCTTGTTGAATGCACTGCTTGAATGGAAGAGATCCAACAGACCTGTCTCTGAAATGGACAAATATTATGGCTATTTAGAGATATGTTTCTAAAATGTATATGTTTCTGTTGTGTTAACTATGTTTGTAATGCCACTGTAACCTATAGGACACATCTGTCAAACCGGTGGCCCACAAGATCGTGTTATGTGGCTCCGAGAGCTTAAAGTCATATGATTGTGTAAAATTAAAAGTCCAAAGCTTAAATTGCCCATGAACTCTGATTAATTACACATGCCACTGTTTATGTGTAGCAATATATTCAGTGTGTTTACATTTTTACATGTGCGTAAATCCACATACAATATTTGTAACTTGAATAAATGACAATCAAGTATGAAGACAGTTATTTTACAGTATGTTTAGTAAAAATTACATTTAGTCCCACAATTAAAACCGGCCCCTTGAGAGCAACCGTGGTGCTGATGTGGCCCTCGGTGAAAATGAGTCTGACAGCCCTGCTGTAGGGTAACACCGCTAAATTGACAAAAGCATTACGAGACAATTCAGTCGGGACATTCAACACACAAAAAAGTGAATGAGAGGGCCTCAGTGTGTTTCGGAGAATGGGAATTTGAATTTGTATATTCAAGTGTCAAATGGATAAACATGAACATTGTGTGAAATATTCAAAACCCAGAACAGCTACTGAATAAACCATGAGATTATTTAATTCCTGGAAATGCATGACTCTTTCCAAAATTGCCCCCCCCCCCCCCCACACACACACACACATAGAAATCCCTCAGTTGTCTCAGCGCAGTTTAGCCACAGTCCATGTCGAGCTCCAGGCCTCTGAGACTAATCTGCATGGTCATAGGTTAAGGGATCAGTCACTGGGTCCTGATCCTGAGGAACCTCCCAGCTGGAATTGCTTTACTCGCCTTTCCATTTCTCACACTTAGCTCCATAGCGCCTCTCATTACTCTCCCAGCAGAGGGCCTATTCGACCTCCCTCCCCCTACCTCTTCACCCCTCACCTCCACCTCCTTTTCATAACCCCCTCGAATCTGAGATAGAAAGGGAGAGGTTCAAGCCTTGAGGCCCCAAGGATGGCCTGGGGCCTCTGCTGTGCAGCCAAGGAAAAGAGACGTTTCCATTGGCTGGGATCCTGCTCTCTGCTCCATCATCATAACTAATCTCTGACAAGGTCATGTCACATTAACAAATAATGTTCACGGGCCTTTCTCCTATTTTTTTTTATTATCTTTCTATCATGTCTACATTTGCACTGAACAACCTCTGAGGGACGATCATGATCTGCCCATGTTTATGGAGCCAGCGATTTCATTACGCCAGGGAGGGTTTAAACAGGCTGGGTGGTCATGATCACATTCATGTATGCATGCATGTGCATTGTTAATATTTTGGAAAACACTCGTTTGTACATTTGCCTCAGTGTGATGGAGCTGCTCCAATCTCATGTATCTCGATTCCTGTGCTGCAGTTTTGGGAGGTTGGTGTTGGCTGGAATTATTGTTGGACATCCACGTAAAAAATGTAATAAAATTAATGAATAATTGACAGTCAGTTGAAAGCATGAACATGTAGTGCCTGCCCATGTAATGCTTTTCTGGATAGTGCATTATCATATCCCAAAGGATTAGAGAGATGAAATTAGCGTCGTGTTCCAGCTAATTGCTCAGCTCTGGCAAATGAACATGGCCTTATTCAGCCTTGTGTTCGTGAAATGCTATTCATGCTGTTTTTCATGTTTAAATCATCATATTTACACATGAAAAGATTTGCCATCTTTATTAATTACAGTAAATTTTGCATCCTATGTTTAGTCCCACCACAGTGCACAGACATAATTATTATTGACAAAGACAGTCAAACAAATTCTGTTAAATTAGATACCATGTGTAACCGGTTTAATCAATAAAAAGCTATCTCTTTGCCTGTGGGGAAATTAAGCTCCTCTGCTAGCATTTTACCATTAATTGGTGAGTAATTTAGAACTATATTCAATATGCTGACAACGTCCACACAAGAAATAAATGAATTATACGGCCTGCTTTTAAACAGTTTGATTGTATTACCGAAATTGAAGCTTTTAGCAGGGCAACTGCCAATCACGGATGCGTATGCATTGTCTCCGCTGTTGTGGAAAAATGGAAAGTAGATTTCTCGATAATGTGTCCAACATGGGAAAATGCAAGGTGGGTTAAAATTGACAATTAAAAAGTGGTGCTGTCTTTTACATCAGTTTGTTTCTATTGCCACATTGCGGTACATTTTCATCCATTTGTTGGCTTTGGATTTCTGGCCATCCTTAATTGGGATGGGACAACTGCAGTTGACTATAGTGCATGACTGTGCATTTTCATGCCCGGGCCACAGCGACAGGAACCATTAATAACAGAAACATATGGTGCCAATTAAGTCCCAAAAAGTGATACTTTTATCCCGTGCTCAAAACGTATGGATCGTGTGCACACGTTTGATCAGCGTGTGCACACCCTGGACGGGTCTGGGGCAGTTGGGGTAACTGTTACAAGAAGCAGAAGTCCACAGAGAAGGAGACTCAGGCTTCTTTCCTCTGAGCACACGAGCCCAGCCTGTCCAGAGGATTCTCCACATGATGATGATGATGATGATGATCATCATCATCATCATCATCGTCGTCATCATCATCATCATCATCATCTCTAGTGCATCAACATCAACCCAATAACATTTTGAAAATAGAAGGAATGTAAAATGCATTCTATTCACAGTAGAGTTAGTTTCCTCTGGTGTACAGGTTATCTGTGCGTTTCAGTTTCAACAATAAATCATTTTCAATTGTCATGGAGACTAATGCATGAAATCCAGTTTGTGTCCAGCTGTGTCTCCCTGTCTGGAACAAGCTCCCTAGCTTCCTTGTTGCTACAGTTTGCTCGCTCTGACCTGTTTTCTATCCGGCCATCCAATAAGATGAAAAAGGCTGATGTTATCATAAGCCAGCTATATGCTTCTGGTGTCCCCAACTCATAATCTGATTGGTTAAAGCAACAGTCTGCAGGCGTCTTCAATGTTGAATTCGAAGATTTTATACTCTCCCAGGCAACAAGCAATGGCTGAAATATGATTGGATACAAAGTCTCACATAAAGATACAGGACTTGAAGCAGTGCAGCCACGGAGTTAAGGGAATAGATAAATCATCAAGTTGCTCAATTTGCACTCCATGAACTGTCAGCATGAATTAAAATCAGTTTAATTCATATTAGAAACCCATGCGCTGTATCCTGTGTTAATAGTAAAGATTAAAAGCACACAGATGCACGGGACAAATGAAAACTGCGATGAAGGAAGTTAATAAGACATTTATTTTGAAAGGGTGAGTTAGATGTTAGATGTCAATCGATCAGGAGCCCCCCCCCCCCCTTGCTGACCTATAGGAAGAGGGTTCACTTCCTCCACTATCTTTGGGGTGACTTCCTTCTGGAGCATCAGCGATGTTTCTCACTTCACACATGGAGCTGAGCTCGTTCACGAATGATTACCACCAGAAATGCACTAGAAGTATAACTAAGTTCTTTATGAAAGGGAGTGAGACATTTGTGAGCTGTTCAGCTGTGAGTTGTATTTTCTTTTCTTTCTCTTTTTTTACTACTCACCCAGTTAAGAACACATTTACATATTACATTCATATGTGCTTTCATGTATTGTTACCATTTCTTATGACAAGGGAAGTGCTATTTTTTTTGACAGTAGTTCCTGGTGTATTGTTTGATCCATCAGAATCAGCTTTATTGGCCAGTAATGTGTTACCACGTACATGGAATTTGCGTTGGCAGATTCAGCACTCCGCAGAATTTTTTCTTTTTCACACAGAATACTTAAAGGTGCAGTGTGTAAGATTTTGTAATAAAAATATTACAAAAACAATTACAGACTAATATTTTCATTAATTTCTTCATTATGATCAGAGCTACAGCTGTGGTCAAACATGGAGCTTCTGATTTTACTGGCTATAGAATTTCTTCAAGTAATTCATTACAGCTACTAACGTATAATGTAGTTCCACTTCAAGGTGCAGTCTATAAGATTTAGTGACACATAGTGGTGAAGTTGCATGTAGCATTCATCACCTCACCCTCACCCTTCCCAGCAAGCAGGAGAACCTTCAGTTGTCATTAAAGCTCAAATGACACTTGGTCCGTCCTGCTCTGGGGCTACTGTGAAAACATGGTGGCCCCCGTAGTGTGGACCCGCTCCTCACGTAAATATATATTAATGGGCTCATTTAAGGGTAACGGACATTAAATAATACATTTAGGTGATTATACAACCATGAAAATGTCAGTATGAAATTGTTTTATTATATTATTTGGAAGTGACAAAAAATGACAGAAGCTTTTCACCCTGCATCTTTAAACAAACCAACGTGTTCCATTCATACTTTTTGAGGATTAAAAACTAGCCACAGATCCATCTATTAGTACTTAGCTGAGTTAACTAAGCTGTGGTGCACAGGAAGCACTTGTAATATTTGACATGCAAGCGACTTTAATGGGCTACGAGAGATATGTGGTGGTGTGCTCATCTTCAGTCAACCTGCTGACTGCCTGGGTTTTGTGACTTTGTTACTGTTTTGCCATATGTGGGGCATTTCTGGGCTACGGCTCTTGAGGTTCTGCGCAAATAAGGAGGGTCTGTGAGGGCAGGATATCACAAATGGGTTCCAACATGATGTGCACTAGAGGCAAGGGAAGCCCTTCCCGCATGAGCGCTGTTCTTGTGTCGCGTTGTCTCTGAACCATGCGCAAGAACATCATGAAAGTATGTTGTAAAGTGGCAGGCACCACTTTAAACAAGCACAGGGGCTTCATTATTGCAGTGCAAGTGAGTGTCACGTGAAGATTATGAGTAAATAAGTTTTCATCTAACCTTCTGACTCCTCACATCTTTTCTCTGCAGCAACAAAACAGAGCTCTCATTAATTCAAACGCCTGATGCACTAATCACCTTTTCTTTTTCCTTGGACCTTTCCCCTCTCCCTAATTCCTCGGATGTCATGCAACAAATGCAAGTGTGCAGATAGTGTGTGATGCTGTCTGGAAAAAAAAAATGGATGAAAATGTATCTCCCATTGTATATGTATACGAATTCCCATTGAGAACAATTTATTTTATCATTCATTTCCGAGGTTGTGCATCATGCATTATTCTTTTGTCCTCACTCTTTACAACGGTCTTTCTCCATATATATATATCACTTCTCCTCCATATTAATTTAGCTCTCTCGCTCCCTTTCTGCCTGTCACATGTTCTCCCTCCTTCGTACATTCTTTGTCTTTTATTCTCCCCCTCCTTCACGTAGATTACTGTGCGGCGGCTTAGGGGTCTTGAGAACTACCTACTCCAACCAGCTTAGGTGAATCAGTTGCCATGGCAATCAAGCCCAAATAACCACCGGTGGCATGTTAATTATGGTTATTACTGTATGAAGATTGTTCCAAGAAAATGAGAGATGTTACTTTTCTGCGTGGGGACTAAAAGAAAGAAAATGTCAGAGGTGAGGCAGTTTGGACAACATAATTCATAACAGAAGAGAGCATTGATTGCGGATGAGATGGGTCTTGCAAACTGCTTTTGACTATTTTTGGTGCAAAATGGAGGGTCCAAATCATGCTCACTGCCCTTGACTCTGAAGGGATTGATTAAAAGCATATGCTTGTGGCATATGTATATATATATAACCGTTATATGGCGTACCAGCCTTTTTTTTACGAACTGATTCTTCCTATGAATACAACACTCTTTTTCTTGTCTCCACTGTCAAGCCAGCAGGTAAACAACACACTCACATATATCTATTCATATTTCTCTATTACATTCTTTTCTGGCCCTCCTGGTACTAATGGACTTCGCTAATGTACCATGGCTGCTTCCTGTGTGCTGTTCGATAGCAGTCTCTGAGGGGCCAGCGCCACGTAAGTACACGCTCTCAATTGATACTCCGGCTCGTCAGTCTTTTCAAAAGGCTTTCACAGCGTCCATGTTTACCGAAGTGGAGGGTCGACGGCGACAGCGAGCGAGAAGTTTGAAGTTTCAGAAAAGGCCGAAAACACAGAGCAGATCAATAACATGAAACTTCTGTCTGTTACTCTCACATCCAGCCATTAACGGTATTAGCATCTCCTTGTCAGCTCTTTGGCTAATTACACCCAATGGCACCCCATTTGTCTGTGGCTCGCAAGTGTGTTAATACTGTTGCCATGGCAATATTCTTCCTCTCTTACAGAACTAGTAACCCAGCACCTTTACACGCACATGGTAGTGGCCACTAATGCTAGATTGTGCCAGTCTCTCCTGGTGCACCATTTAAAATGCCAACAAATGTTGAACGTGTAATGTCATGGTAATCAGAGGTCCCATAATTGGAAAAAGTAGATTGTTTTTTTGATAATGGACATCCTCGCTGTCTGTGATAGAGAATGAGATGTAAATGTCAGGGCACAGAGTGAGGGAGATAAGAGCAAGGGTCAGAGCCTGCGAGGAGGTGTGTCCTCGTTTTCTCTGCAGCGGGATGAAAAAAAAAAAATGAGAAAAAAAAAAATGAGAGAGCCGTGTATCTTAGAAACTGTGGCAGACTGGGAGGGAGGCTTGTCTCCAGAAAGGTTTAAGCTGCTGTCAGTCAACGTCAGTCCCTGCTATTTAGATTCCAATTACACCTGTCAGCTCAGCCTGAGCCCTCGTCTGTCGTCCTCTCTGTCTGTGCGTCTGCCTCTTTCAACCCTCACACACTCTACTTCTGTTCGGCAAGACTATGCACTCATTCTTTGCCTTTCTTTATTCATCTGTAACCTCCCTCTGTGTCAGTCAGTATTACCGTCTGTTCGATTCTGCTCCCCACTCGAATTCTGTATTCACCGCTGGTTTAATCCTCTTTCATAATACCACACACGATGAGGATGCGTTCGTTGCCGTCAGATGTCTAACAGGGTGAGGCGAAACGGCAAAGTGAAATCGTCACTGGGGCCGGGCTAAAACGCGCCGTCTCGTGTCTCTGGTCATTTGCGGTGACCCGTGAGGAAACAGCTGATGTATGGACGTACGGGTGAATGGATCCACATCGTAATAGTCAATTTGAATCTTATTGAGCTTTCCCTGACACAGTGAAACAAGCTCTAATTCATTTTAATTCCTTCAAGCTTACTCGGAGGCCAAAGCTGGCAACTGTGAAATTTGTTGTAATTTCATTAGCTGAAAAGTTGTTTAAGAATATGCACCAAGGCAGTGTCGCAAAGACTGACATTAGAGCAAAAAAGGGACTTATTTGAGATGCTTAATGTATCACTATCCCATGTAAAGTCCATGACTGCGCCCGGGGTCATCCTCTGGATTCTATTTGATCTCTTATGTGAAATTATGCTGCATATTCCAGCACAATTTTATTTATTCGTTAAGGTTCAAAAGGCAAGGGATTAAAGGTACAGTGTGTAAGATTTGGTGACATCTACAGGTGATGTTGCATTTTGAATTCATCACCACAACCTCCCCGTCTGAGCAAACAGGAAAACCTATGGTAGCCCTGGGCTGCTTAGTACGTCCAATCTGGGCTATTGTAAAAACATGGCTGCCCCCATAGAGAGGACCCCTTCCTGATGTAAATACATATTAAAGGGCTAATTTAAGGGGTGTGTTACGACTTGAATGTTGCTGCTGGGGCTGTTCGGCAAGCAGTGTATATTTCTGATGCTTTCATTTTGATAGTTAAGGGCAGAAGCAGTGGTTGTGCAAAGAGGTGTTTCTTTCAAATGGCAGAGCCTCTGTGTTTATTCCTGAGATTAGTGCAGCTCCATGCGCACAGCATAGCTTTGTTTTTCAATCCACTGTCCTACTAGTGTGTGATTTGTCGAGTTGTTTTACCATATACGCGATAGTTTGGGTCCAAAGACAAATCTTTTAGATATTTTTTATACATGAGGCGCCGTGTGTCTTTGCTGTAACCGCTCTGTACCAGTGACTGGTTTAATTCACTTGTTTGGCGAACCTCCTTGCACAGCCTGGTTCAGCTACTTTATTATTTAAGACTCTTATAGATTTTCATCTGCCTCAGCTGTTCTGGCACAATTTGACTGTTTTGAATGTATTTTATATAAAAACACCTTATGACACTAATAGACAAACTCGTGCAGGGAATCTTCTTCCTCTCGAATATGATGATAAAACTTTGTTTTGCCATGATCAAGAGCATTTTCACGGCGGTTGTAATTTTGATTAGCAGCACCCTCAAATCAGAAATTCAGATGAGTAAAAAAAATTGTTTTAAAAGCACAGTATTTAAATCAAAGAGAATAAAACTGAACCAGTGATTAATATTTGAGCTATGATATGCAAATAATCCCAATTTTTTCAAATCGAGAATTTGAAGAAGGGATTGGATAAACCATGTTATGGATGGATCCCTGCTCATCACGATTGATTGGAGAATTGACAGACGCTTGGATGGGTGGGAGAGGCTTGAGTTGCATGACATACCCAGTATGTGTGAATGGATTGCTGCCAGGGCTGATGCAGAGAAGCTGGATAGAATGCCCTGAGGGAGAGAAAGCATGAATCAAGACTGTGGACAGTTTTCTGAGAACACATCCTGACCCCGTCCAAAGAGCGCAGGGGGCTCTCTATGTCAATACATGAGGCACTAACCCTTCCCTGTTAATTATCCCTGATGAAGTCGCCATCACATTTTCTTTTTTCAATCCAATGATACAGAGACATAAATGCCTTCCCACACGTTGCCCACCCGGCTTGCTGCCTCTTTTTGCAGAGCCACGAGGCGCCAAGTCGCCAGGCTGTCGGTGCACGAGGACGCTGCTGAAAAAGCAAGGGTGAGGTCAGAGCAGGGTGACACACTATTTGAAGTCTCACAAAATGTCCCACTGGCACAGATATGCAAAAATGGCTTTGCAAGTGTGGATGAAAGGGGGCGTCAATGTCTTGATGTGAGCGAACGCCGCCGCATCTGTGGCTAATAATATTTAACACGTTAGGGGCCTCTCCTGCGCAGCTTCTGCCACTTCATAAATCACCCACATCTGGTTCACTGATCCCCACCGCTGGATCCTGGTCGAATGGAAACACATACATTCAAAAGCATACAAAAAGTGACAGAGCCCATATATACTCTAAATTTAACACAGGCTCACATATCCTCCCTCAAATGACTCGAGGAAAGTTGCTTTGATGCAACGCAAGTGACTATGGCTACTCATTCTTGATCAACGTCTACACAGATAAGGACATCTAAACATACGCAAATTACATTCCATGCAGCTTAGAATATGTTTCCACCATGTGTGACGTACGCCTGACCGTCAGAACTCAACTGAGCAGGAATTCAGTTCAAACTCTACTAAAGTGGACCCATTATGCCCATTTTCACCTCCTTCAATCATTTCGTTGGGACTATTCAAAGGTAATCAAGTGCAAGCCTTTTATGGCTCCTGTAGTTAACTTCTTTGTCTGAAATAGCTAGAATTAGGCTGGATATCTTTAACCCCACCTCCTTAAAAGCCCACTTCCTCCTGACTGGCTGACCTTGAGAATCCCCCTAGGTGGCTGAACGCATGGGTCATGATCCTGCTCTCTCCTCTCCCCCTCCCCTCCTGCTTCACTCTCAGCACCAATTACCAGCCACACCCAAACCTCACAGCTACCGCACATTGCACTCATCACCACTCCTTTCTCAAGCTTCTGCCAGTCACACACTCATCGCCAGATTGTAATGTCTTTGTGCCTGCTCCCCAGCGCTTCTTTGTTCTTCCTGCTCGGTTCCAATCCTGTCTGTCCCTGACCTGCCTTTGTCTCCTGCTCTTGGTCACCCGACCCGCGATCTGTGCATTGACCCTGATACCTGCCTGTTCCTGTTTGCCTGCTTCCCAGCTGCAGTAAAGCTTGCAAAACCTCGTTCTGCCTGTTTGTTCTGCGTTCGGCCCGCGTAACAGCATGGCCCCAGCTTCACAGAATGTCGCATGAGCACATAGAAGCGTGCTCTTCTTCTTGGTAGGTGTGGTAGGTTTGATACAACTGTTTGAAACCAGGAGTGGGGGCTCCCATCACTGTTGACACTGGCTAACATAATGTAGATCACTCAAGCAAGTAGGCTATTATGTGAATGTTTGACCGTATTTTGTTTTAAAACTCCACATTATGACAGTATACTTAACTCTGAAAACTACCAAAAGAACAAAATATGTCCTCTTTTAATAGCAGAAAAGAATAACTTTGCGATTTAAAATAGGGGACGTTAAAATGAATTGATTTCTTCCCTGTATAGTCTGGAGCAAGACATACACAAATATAGCACGCAATTACGTCTTTAAGTTTTGCAGAGGGTAGAGTTAAGATTTCTACTACAAAGAAAATAACGCAAATATTTTCTCATTTACTTTCACTTGTGTTGCCTTTTATATTTGTAACACACCTCCTGTAAACTATATCATCTGTTTTCCTCTGTATGGAATATTTTATGTCGTACTTGAGTCATACTAGCTACAGGGTATGACGACTCACAAAATGTTGTTTCTAAAAGACCGACACCTTATTAGTTAAGAAACCCAATATTCGTGGCAACAAATGAGTTGTTGGCAACTGAGAGAGTTGGTTATGCACACTCTCTCTAAACTCATGACATGTTGTGGGGGATGACAATAAAAGTGACACTTTATGACACATTATTCATTATTATTCTATTAAGGTAAAGGGGCTCTTTTTATCCGCCCACATCCATGTCGGTTTGTTGTGTATCCAAACATTACATGAATCAGTTTTATTTCATTTATATCAATGATTTATTATTCGCTTCAGACAGACTATGCACTGTGGCCCAATGTCCTAATCATACTGAACCATTACTTCCTCAACTCAGGAATAAATTCACAGTAGATACACATTTTTGTTGAATGGAAAAAAAAAAATGCAGGACATTTTTAATATATCAAAATGTCAAATATATTCCAATATAGGCACCACAAATTCATCATGTATACAGTATGTAAAATCTGAGCATAGGTATATATGTATATATACATATATATATATAGCTGCCCTCAGAGGAGAGACGAGCCAGGATGGGTGAAATGCAGAGACCCAATTTCACTGGCATGTGCTGCATGTCCTGTGACAATAAGTCTGAATCTTAATCTTAATCTTAATCTCAAACGGGTGTTTATTTGTTAAAGTGGCTCCTGCTCAGCAGCAAGTGTACAATGAGCTAAAAAGCACTCGGTATTCTACATATTTCAGACTAACCAAGCCATTTGCTGAACAACTAGGTCCCATGACAGAAGCAATTTGGCCATCGCTGCAGTCACCTTATTAGAAACAATATTCTCTGCTTCATCTCACACCCTGCAGCTGCAGCGCTGTAACAGACAATTTATTCATCCTTTCCTCTAAACGTTGCTCCTTAAATCAATTCTACATCTTAATTTCAGCAGCCTGCACATCCTGATCGCACATTTGTGTTCTTCATGATGACACCCAAAATGCTTTTTCCTATTAATATAGCTTTAATTTGGATGCCAATAAGTAAGCGAAACCAGCCGTGCAGTTGTCCTTATTTGCGGATGGTTTAATCAATAGCAGCATTGCTCTGCCCGCAGAGACAATATGCACATTATTTAGAGCACTCGGTCATAACCCACAATTTCCCCCTCAGTGATGAACACAATAATCACCACCATGTGAAGGCTAAGTGGGGCATTCCTGACCCCCTGACAGCTGCCCACCTGCCTTGATTGATGATATTGTTTTTAAAAAGTGAAAATAGTCGAGAGAGATTTGGGTGGGTGGGGGGGGCGGGGTCCCCAAAAAGTCACATTCCACTGGGAATAAAGGACAGCATTGTGTCGACTAATCCACTCTAGGAAAAGAACTGAGAGAGTGTGAGTGTGTGTGTGTGTGTGTGTGTGTGTGTGTGTGTTAGGACATTAAGTGTTCACAGTGAGGCCTGGCCACCTAAAGACTTCAAACCCGGGGCCTTCAAACCTTTCTGGTGACAGTAACAACTCCACCCCCCCTCCCCCCAACCCATTTCTATTGATGTAAACCAGTTCCTATCATAGCAACTAAGATCTCCATCTATATTTTCCAGCGTTTGTTCAGTTTTCTTTAAGAATAACATTTTGTGTAACTGGGCAGACACGTTTTGGAACTGATTCCTGAGATGTATAACCACAGAGTGTCTAAGTTGAAACTAAATTTCACATAACCTTTGTTGGTTTTCTTCAGGCTCTTTCTCACATGAACCACAGCAATTAGTCCCAATTTTGACTGGTTCATTCTCACTGCCTCTGAGTAACATGGCTGTGAAAAGTGAGACCAAGACAAAGGGCGTGGCAAGAGGTTGGCAAAGCAGGCAAATATTCCAGAGAATAGCTGATGATGTATGGCTTATGTTTGGGAAACCCAAAGTCCCTTGAACTAGCCTGAACCCGGAAAGGTGTAAACAATGTATCAAGTAGATCAGCGCTTCTCAACGAGTGGGTGGTGGACCTGTTTTCAGTGGGTTGTGGGCCTTTGACTGGGAGCGCTGTCTATTCACAGTCCTTAACAGTCGATGGTGATGATGCCCTGTAATGCTAACAGACAACGAATAGAAGAAAGATAGAAGAAAACTGGCAAGGTCCATTTGCTCATTGACAATAGCCAAACCCACGTTTGACACTCAGTTTCGACCATATTCAAATATGGCTAGAAAAATGATTATTCAGGACTGCGTGTTTCTCCTTTGTTGGCTTTGTTTTGCATGAAAGTAACCAGATGAATTGGTCCAGAGCAGCTCACTTGTGTGAGTGTCAACAGACATTTGGTCTCGATGATTGATCGAGAGTGTGGTTGATGATCTAATCATAAAGCGATTGTAGTTTGAACCAGAATTCCAAAAGTTCTAGTGGGGATGCAGAGAGTTGACCTTTATTTCTCCTCCCCATCAGATGGAGTACTCAGGGTTGGGATGGAATTAACATTCTGACCGCGTTTGAGACTTTATGTTTATGTATAGACACTGCGATTTGAGACATTCAGAGGAGCAGGTCACCCTCTACACATTTTAAACATTTGAAAACACCACAGAAAGGGTGACCTTCCCACTGAAGAACAGTTGAAATCCTCCATCTGTCTCTTTTCCACAATTCCAATTGAATTAGGTGTCAAACCAGTGGCACAACCAGACCCACTTATGCCAATTTTCAGGGCTTTCTATTTGTTCCATGACCTCTTTAAGAATAATAAACTTTAAAGGTGCTGTGTGTGAGGTTCGGTGACCTCTAGAGGTGAAGTTGCATGTTGTATCCATCACCTCACCCTCACCCGTTTGAGCATGTAGGAGAACCTGCATGCTTCAGTCGACAACTGAAGTCTATGGTAGACTTCAGTTGTCATTAAAACATTTTATTTTTCAGTACGTCCACTCTGGGCTACTGTAGAAACATGGCGGCCCTCATAGAGAGGACTCACTCCTCATGTAAATATACACTAATGGGCTCATTTAAAGCTAATGGGGTAAAATGATACATTTACGTGATTATAAATTCATGAAAATGTCAGTATGTAATTGTTTTGTAATATTTTTAGAAGTGACAAAAATGACCAAAATCTTACACACTGCATCTTTAACCCTCCCCACCCCCCCACCCCACCTCACCCCAATTTAACATGGGAGTCTATTGGGATTTGCTTCCTTTTGGAGTCAGCTTTCAGTGGCCACCCAATGAACTGCACGTTTTTTTCACTTCCTTATGTGCTTCATCCGTCTGTGCCGGAAACTGCCCCTCGGTTTTGCAGCTCCAGCTGAATAAAGTTACTAAAACTTGCATTCAGGTCATTTTATGAATGTCAGACCATGTCATTCATGACATTCATAAATTCTTACATAGATTATATAACTCTAAAACTGATGTTGGATGCTCACTGTTTACACTGACTGAATAAGGCATATCAATGTTACATAATTGTGTTTCATCAGACCCGGGGTCTTCTGAATGCCCCAGTACAACAACCAGCGGTGGGAAATGTCACCAGAGCATTGCGATAGTCACAACCTCCACAGGACAGCTCTAAACACGTGTGTCTGCCTATGTTCTAATATTTGTGTTAGTCAGCAAAACACGGGATGAAGGTCTCCGGTAGCTAGAGAGCTTTTCTGTGGTGAGTCCGGTTGTTTCAGGTCTGGCCCTCCTTCCTTAGATCTCCTTCAGACCTACTGACCAACGTCGCCGCGCACACAAACACACCGGCGAGTCCAACTCCCTCTCTCACTGATATCATTTCTGCTCTCTCACTTTACACTCCCAGTCACTCCTCCCCCCTTCAATCTAATCATTTCCCATCGTTTTCTTTTCACCGTGCCCTTTTTTTTCCCCTCACGTCTTCTTTCTCTTGTTTGTTCTCTCTTCCCCAAGAGCCTCTCTTTTTTCTCTCCATTCATTTTGCTTCTCTTTCACTCTAATAGCTTGTACTTTTTTCTCCCTCTCAGACTCTTTTTTTTTTTTTCTGACTCCTCAACCCAGCCCCCCTCCACACACACACACTCTCTCTCACACACACACACACACACACACACACACACACACACACGCACACACACTTTCTCTCTGTCTCTCTCTCAGTTCTTATCATCGGTGAGGATGAATGGTGAAAGGCAAGGAGGCAATGCCGAGACTCAAATCCGATGCCTGTTGTGTGGGAACCTCATTGTAACTGGTGAGAGCTGGAGAGCTAAGGTATCGCTCTGCTCGCCGGCACGGTCGACAGAGCAGAACCTCTCATCTTTCCCTGCCTTGAATGACATCACTGTGCCCACCAGCCTGGAGAGATAGAGGGGGTATGTGGGGGGGTGATACATGACCTGACAAAAACAGAGATAACGTAAATAAAGTACATTCAGAAGCACATTTTATGATTTACATGGCCAAGTAAACTTTACTTTTGTTGCTGTTGGCAGCCAACAGTAAACCTTCAAACCCAAAAATGTGTTTGACCTTTCCCTTTCCACATGAGGTGAACGTGGTTTAAAGTAGGGTTGGCAAACAGACAGCCTGCGGGCCAGAACCGGCCTGCCAGGGGGTCCAATCTGGCCCGTGGGATGGTTTTGGGTGTGGATGGTTTATGTTTGTCATAATGAGAAGAGGTATTTTCACTTATTGATCAGTTTAAAATTTGATTAATTAAATTCAAGTGTATCCTTGTACTTTTTTGTACTAAAACAAAAGGACATATCTTAAAGGTGCAGTGTGTACGATTTGTTGACATCTACTGGTGACATTGCATATTACCCTTCCTATTTGAGCATGCAGACGAGCCTACGGTAGCCCTGAATTATCATTAAAGCTCAAAATATGTCTAATACGTTCACTCTGGGCGATTGTAAAAACATGGCAGCCCCCATTGGGTGGAACTGCTCCTGGTGTAAACATACATAAAAGGGCTAATTTTGGGGTTATATAAAAAGCAAGTCATACATTGGGGTATACATTTGTAAAAATTTGTATATATAATTCTATTTCTATAGATAGAAGTGACAAACATTGACCTAAATTACCACCACACCTTTAAGTGGCTGCCATTGTTCATACACACACACACACACACACACACACACACACACACACATATATATATATATATATATATATATATATATTAGTATATATAAATATATACTATGATTTTACTGGTCCTGTCCACTTCCGATCAGCATGTGGCCCCTGAATCAAAATTAGTTTGACACCGC
>JAFBJT010107451.1:20209-34745 GCA_016785325.1 Chascanopsetta lugubris | reverse complement strand
CCAGTGGCTGAGGGCAGGTTCCAGTGGCTGAGGGCAGGTTCCAGTAGCTGAGGGCAGGTTACAGTGGCTGAGGGCAGGTTACAGTAGCTGAGGGCAGGTTACAGTAGCTGAGGGCAGGTTACAGTAGCTGAGGGCAGGTTACAGTAGCTGAGGGCAGGTTACAGTGGCTGAGGGCAGGTTACAGTAGCTGAGGGCAGGTTACAGTGGCTGAGGGCAGGTTACAGTGGCTGAGGGCAGGTGGCCAGAGCCCACCTCAGGTTTCACACCGACAGTCAACAGTTATACCTCAGCAGGTTGTTGGGGGTCTCACCACTGTGCAGAAAAGGAGGCTAATTAACTTTAAATTAGCAATGAAGACATGTGGTGCGGAAGCTACCGCCCAATTCTACCGTGACGCCACACGACCAAGTAAATAAACTCTTATTCGGGCAGACACGAGTGAGCTAACGTTTGCCGACTCTAAACCTCTACGCCAGCAGCTGTTTCAAGAGCTGTTTCAATTGTTTCGTCCAAAGTTCAATCGCGGAAAGAGACATGATTAACTACATTCAATTCATCCCCGACTGCGCCGCGCTCACATCACACCGGAGCCGATGCTAACTCAGACACTTCTCTCCGACACTGACCAACTCCATCTACCAGAAGAAATCTGGTTTTGTGAAAACGACGAACTTTGAGCACCACAGCGACTCGACCACGTAGAGACTGGGGATGGTGACGTGCCAGAAAAAGTTTGCGTCCAACTTGGAGTGAGATAAGTGGCTATGCTAATAGATTAGCATGTTTGAGAAGCGAAGCTGGTAAGACGACAGTTCCCGTGTCGGGCAACGCTTTTACCTTCAAGGAATCGGTTTCGTATCCAAGGCGGATGTATCAGCCGCTGTCATGGTTGATGGAACCGAGTAAACACGCCGGCTTCACGGTGACAGGCTGCCGTTCCCCGCTCCGTGGAGAGACTCCCCTCCGCCGCGTCGTGAAGCTGCGCACTTCACTTTAAGCACGCGGCGGCCATGGCTGCAGAGTGGGCGGGCCGAGGATGGACCGCTGTGCAGCTTGGAACACAGCGCCCCCTCCGGCCGGATGTGTCCATTAGGTTTTGTCCACAGCGCTTATCTGCTCACTGTGACGGGGCCGTCTCCTCCTGACTTGGTGAACCCAAACAAACAGGACGTTTCTTACTTGCTGTTGAAGAAATACACTTGTAATGAGATGTGTATTCACGAGAGGAGTAATTTACAATACTTTTTATCACAGAGGAGAAATTAAGGAGTTGCATTTGCTCTATAAATACAAATACAACAACACTCAAGTTCTTAAGAAGTGGAAAAAGGACACAAAAAGAAAACATAAAATCAGAGGAATTTACTTCTAATTGTAGAAGTAAAATCGATTAAATAATAGACGTGACAAGTGATATCCTTATATATATCGTGACTAATTAACGTTCAGGTCCGGTACCGCCCGTAGTATGCCCGCTCAGAGTGGACCCCGTAGCTCCGCCCCTCCGTATTGGGCACCCCATAAACCCCCCTGTCACAGGCGTGTTTTTTTGACAGTTAATACAGAACAACAGTAGAGGGCAGCAGTGTGCATTGAAGAGCCTCGTCTGACTTTCAGGAAGAAGAAGTTAACCAATCACATCCAAGTAGCCGGATTTAAATTTTGGCGGACGGAGCCGTTGAGGGAAGCAGCGTCTTGTTGTGGTGATTCTTCCTCGAAATGGCCGAAGAATCGGCTGTGAACGTGTGTGTTCGAGTGCGTCCGCTCATTGCGAGGTGAGTTGTTCACAGCTCAGAACAGCGAGAGCTCAGCGGCGCCATGACGCCCGGTCGGAGCTGCTTGGTGGCGAACCTTTGGAGACGGGTTCGTGTCTCGGTACCGATGAGTCCAGCACGGATCCCACACTCAGCGTGAAGGAACACCTCTGGGTGTTGGAAGTGTTATTTCCTGGACACATCGAACACATTTCAGATACTCTGTGCATTTTCAATGTGCTTAGTGATTGATCGGATGTGACTTGTTATGTGATGATCAGTGTCCTGAGGAGACCACTGAAGCTCTGTTCCGGTCTCATGTCTTGGACTTGTGTTCCGGTCGCAGGGAAGAACATGGACCGGAGAGTGCAGAGCCCGTCCAGCTGTTTTGGAAAACGGACAAGAAATCCATTTGGCAGACCGATGATGGGAATTCTCCCAAGACTTTTAGTTTCGGTACGTTTTACAGCATGTGCAGGATGAAGACATGTATCTCACGATGGACTGTCGTTTTGTCTAAAGTGATGGAACCGCTTTGCAGATCGAGTTTTCAGCGCTGAAGAAACAACTAGTCAGCTGTATCAGGACATTGCAAAGCCCCTGGTTGTTTCCACAGTTGAGGGATACAATGGTATGTAATGGAAAGTGCACATAGTCAGATCTGTCCCGTTGCCTTGTTTCCCCGTCTCTGTTGCTGAGTCTGTGTTTGTCAACAGGAACAATATTTGCTTATGGGCAGACTTCCTCTGGAAAGACCTTCACCATGATGGGGAGTGACCATAAACCAGGAGTGATACCTCTGGCTGTGGAGGATGTTTTTGAAACCATCCAAAATGTAGGAGTTGTGTCGTGTGGGCGTTTGTTGTGTTAGCATTCTCATCTCTAACCAGACCCCCCCCCCCCCCCCAGGACAGAACCAGCCCCCCCCCCCCCCCCCCAAAGTGTCCCAAGAAAGAATTCCTCCTCCGCGTGTCTTACATGGAGATCTACAACGAGACTGTGACTGATCTACTTGTCGACAGCTGGAAACGAAAACCACTCGAAGTCAGAGAGACGATGAATGTAAGTCAGGCTTTCAATCATGTCTTGTTGAATCTGAATCCACAAAATGCAGAGAGATGTTGTGCTGCTGTGGTGTCTCATGTCAGAGCTTGTTCTTTGAGAAGGTGTTTCGACTGTGTCGTGTCTTAGCAGACCGTTGATTTATATGACATGCAATGTGTATATGAAACATCCAACAATGAAGTCAATCTTTCAGTTAAATGAAAATAAACCACACAAGAACAACAAAGTAAATTCTGTCTCATCATAAAATCTTCACTGCAGATATACCAGGTATAAATAACACATTTATGTATAAACATCCCAGTAACGGTAATCTGCAGACATTTCTGACGCGCTCTCGCTAAAAACAAGGAATATGAATCACTCATTCCAAATAGGCATGTTTGTGAATTGTGAAACAATGTGCCCTATCTTTCATTAAATTGCTTCCACTCCATTAGAAGGATAAGCACAGATTGATCACTGAATGAATGAATCACTCCGATTCAAGAGACCATGTAAATAACATTTTCAAAATGTACTTGCAGTCAGATTTGACATTTACATGATTCCCATGTTTTTTGTGCTCGTTTCTGTTGCAGAAAAACGTCTATGTGGCCGATCTGACCGAAGAGCTGGTTACATCTCCTTCTCAAGTCCTCTCCTGGATTCGGAAAGGAGAAGGTAAACCCTGTGACTGTGGCTGATTATTACAGGAATATGACGCATGCATCAATTGTTAGAACTGACAAGCAATGTGTTTTCTGTTTAAATCATTAATGTAGAAAACCGTCACTATGGTAAAACAAAAATGAACCAGCGTAGCAGCCGCTCGCACGCGATTTTTCGAATGGTAAGTAGAACCACACAGAACAACAAACTCATGTCAGATCAGAGGCGATCTGTATTTTTATGATCTTGTTTTGCTTAGATCCTCGAGAGCCGGGAAAGGAGTGACCCAGCATCCGGTGAAAATACAGATGGTGCTATTATTGTGTCTCATTTGGTAAGTAAGACAGTCTCTTCATTCACTCGGTCAAAGGAAAAATATTTTGCTTGTAAAATGCAGGCTACTCCCAGGTAGTGGGAGTGTGGATTTTGGTGCAGCATGTTCAGGTATTTGACCACCAAACACATGGTTGTATTGTGATTATTTTATCGAAATCAGATCAAATTGATAACACAGACCGTACTAATAAAGACAACTTAATCTAACATCTTAATTAGATAATCTGTTGGTTGTTGATTAATGATGAAAAACATTTATAGCTGACTCCATGTAAAGGTGGAGTTCAAAACCAACCAGTTTAAGTCTCCTTTCTATATTATATCCTATATTATAACCTGTCATCACTACTGCTGGATCCTCTAGAATACATCTCAGCATTTTTCTATTGTTTGAGTATCATTTGGTTTTCATGTTAAAGGAATGGCTTTATTAAATACAGTGTATAGGCTGTGAGTCTTCTCTTTGATATTAAATAACTTAGCAGAAGAGTGGTGGCGTGTTGTGCATTGTCGCTGATAGTGAACATTGCTTCGTGCTGTTGGAAGGTGAGGGGGTGTCACAGGGGTGGTAACTTTACCACTGTGTTTACACACCAGTAACACAAACTCAAACACCAACTTGCATATCCTGCACACTGTCATTTCATGGACTTTCTGTTGTATTAAATGCACAAATTGTGTGACATAAAGTGTGTTATTAATATTGTCTTCCAGAATTTAGTTGATCTTGCTGGATCTGAGAGAGCGAGTCAAACAGGTGCTGAAGGTGAGGTGGACAGAATGTTTTGTTTTTCAGCTCAGGCTTTTTTGCTATATTATGTAAAACATTTTTTTGTCAAATCTAGTTACAAGGGATGAAATGTTGTCTGTGTTGAATCAAGAAATATATCATCAATGGAATTTTTAAAAAATTTAAACTGTTTTATTGATTTGTTTACTATTATTAACAAAACTACAAAATTCCTACAAATAGTTTGATATATTTGAACACAATCACTTTACCATAACCTGCTCAAATTTACAGTCTGACATTGCTATAGTGATAAATGGATTATTTACATAGATCGGGTGTAAAAGTGTAAAAATCTCCACCATGATGGTTTGCGTAGTTTTTGTTTTCATTGGTGATCGAGTTAAAAGGGAAACCACCTTCATGGTACAGAAAATAATACTCCACCCTCTAATCTTGCCTCATCGTATAACGCTGTGATGTTTTGTTACTTCTGTGAGCAATAAAGTGCCTATTCTGTTTCCGAAGGCACACGTTTCAAAGAAGGCTGCAACATCAATCGCAGTCTGTTTACACTTGGCCAAGTTATCAAGAAATTGACAGATGAAAGTCAGAGGTATGTAAAAAAAATTGTGGTTGTATTGCAGTACTCAAAGCAGCAGCCGAAGTTACAAAAATTCTAATTGAGTATACTTTAATGATCCACAAAAAATGTGCGCACATGGAGAATATGCCCCACATGCAAAGTATTTTTACTTTTGAGTTCTGAATACTTTTACCAGGAGAATTCAGCATGTTAGAAAACAAGCATATTTGCTAATGCAAGTTGTTGTTTTTGTACAGAAAGGAGAATGTTAAGAACAAAGAGAAACCCACTGAAAACATTGTTATTTGGACATTATTTTCTGTCTTCATGTTTAAATTCAAGTTGCTGACAATTGTTTAATCTTCTCATCTGCCTCCAGGGGTTTCACTAACTACAGAGACAGTAAGCTCACCCGCATCCTACAGAACTCCTTGGGTGGCAATGCCAAAACAATCATCATTTGCACCATCACTCCAGCGACTGTAAATGAGACCCTCAGTACTTTACAGGTCGGTAGATCTCTAATACTACTACGTGACATGATGTTCACGTTAATATCAATAGATATCGAATCGAGTTGTGAGGAGGCCGTTTTCCTCTACACTTCTTCATGATGAGACACTGCAGCTTTTGTTGAAGATTGATCCAATTTGCCACCAACATCTTAGGAAGTCGTCGTGTTAGTGTTACTTAATAAAATATGAAGCATTCCAGCACAGATGAAGCAAAGCAAAGCTGATGATTCCTAACTGCTTATTTGCATCAGTTTGCCAGCACTGCAAAGAAAATGAAAAATGATCCGCATGTGACAGAGGTGTCAGATGACGGAGCTCTGCTTAAAAGGTACCGCGATGAAATTGACGACTTGAAGCGACGCCTTAATGAGGCAAGTGTGATCTCTCTATATGGACGTAATTGTTTGTTTGGCCCATCGCATTAATTTCTGATAATGACTTGAAGATGACCTGCTACAGGTGTCTTCAGTCACTCAGACTACAGCCACAGAGAGAGAGGTTCTGTCCCAGCTGCTTCAAGAGAAGGATCAGCTCCGGAGAGAGCAAGAGGACCGAATCAAAAACCTGACCAAACTTCTCGTCACGAGCTCCAACCTGGCTCCTGTCAGAAAGGTATCCTGGCATGAAATCAAGCTGTACTCAGACTGCCATGTCCTTTGTGCTTTCGAGTCCTTGAAAACACTTGTTTTGCTTTAAGATGCCAAAGCGCAGAGTTACATGGGGAGGACAGATGCTCGCTCTCGCAGGTCCACCTGCCAGTGACCGGTCATCTGACCTCAGGTTTGGGGAATCTTTTACCTGGAAAAGGAAAGCTGAGCTGTCCTGTCTCACAGAGTTTGCTGAAGGTGAGGAGGACTGTATGAATTTACTCATTCCTGAAATGAGGGTCTGTCCGCATGTTGACGACACTTAAAGACCAATTGATTGAAGTCATTATAGCCGTGTGTATGATAAGTGGTCATGGATAATTCCGTGTGGAGTTAGATGCAATTTCAACACACGGCTCCATCAAAAAGAATAAAAAAACGGATTTAATGGGCAACCAGCATGTGTGAGATTCTGAGGAAGAGGTGCAGAGGTGTGTACATCAACCTGCAGACGTCAGACTCGGTTCCGTCCTCTACATCCTCTGATAAACTGCAGCAGTTGTCGATGATCAAAGATGATTATTATTTGAGTATTATGGTTATTATTTATTGTTTTGAGACAGTCATTGTTGCAGCAGAAGAGAACACCTGATGATGATGATGATGACTACAGGCAGAACAAACACTCCATTTAAAATGGGCAGATTTAGAAAGGCCACTGTAGTAGTTATTTCAATGTTCTATGCAAACTGCACTAAGTGATAATGAATGCATGCATGGTTTTATTTCAACAGATGATGAGGACTCTGACTCTCAATGGAAGATTCCATCAGATGACTTGGAAATGAGTGAGAGGTCTGTGAGCGTTCAAAGCTTTGGAGACAGGTGAATGTCTTTTAAATTACAGCGATTATTTCAATATTTGGACCTTTAATATCCAATTATATTACAACAATGTAGTTATATATATATACACACACACACACCCCGTCATTGTGATTTACTCAAAAGATAAACATTAAATTGTATTTAATATTTGTATGTATTTACCCCACGGCTAAATCATTCCCTATCCTAGGCTTAATGTATGGATGGACAGATGAGAAGAGATGTAAATGAAACCTCCAGCCATTCAAAGTCAGGCTCAATGTTGTTGTGGAGTTAAACCGAGGACTTTGTGTTTGTGGGTAGCTCACTTCTACATGTGTTTCTCTTTGCCAGTCCAAAAGACTTCATCTCTCCAGACAGCATTCGTGACCAGTCAGGAAAAATATTCTACCTGGAAATGCAACTGGAAATGGAGAATCAACATAAAGAGGAGGCCATTACTAAAGCAGAAACATTACATGGCAAAGTTGCCGAGCTTTCTCTACAGCTGCAAACGGAGGCCGAACGGAAAAAAGAAGCCTGGGAGACGACGCAGGCAGCAGAGAAGAGGGTGGCAGAGCTGGAGCTTCAGCAACAAAATGAAGCTCAGCAGAAGCTGGAGGCCATGGAGATGGTGCAGATGTTGGAATTAAGAGTGATAGACCTGGAGAGACAGCTAGAAGATGGAAATGACAATCAAACTGAATATGAACAGGTATGATATTTATATACATCTACTCGCCTCCATCGAAGTGAGAAACTCATCCATGCTCCTGAGCTCTTTGCTGATTTGTTTTTGTGCCCTGTGTTGGCTACATTTAGTGCTTATCTTGATATTTTGCATTTCAGATAAAAGGACAGTTTGCAGAAACAATCCAATTGTGTGAGACCCTCGCTTCAGAGAAGGTAGTACTTGATGGAACATAACTGTTGTGTCAAACTAATCATCTTCCTCATTTGCCCTTCTCTATAAAATAGAAGACAACTTCATTTGAAATATATCCTTTATATGAATTTCCCACTCTATTTACCATTTAATTGTGTTTGTTGGTGTTTAATGTCAGATCGGAGTGGGACAGTAGAACTGTGATCCAACGAGTGGTACCTGACATCACTGCAGAAATCTTTTATACTGAGATCTGCATCATGCTCATATCAATTTGATCTGAATCTCAATAATGCAAATAGTAAGGAAGTGATTGTTAATGGGCTAACAGTAGTTTTACCTGCCCTTTTCATCAACCTTTCCAAAATGGTCCAATGCAAAATGGATGGGTCAAAAATAAATCCACATGGGCCAGTTCATGATTTGCAAACAAAACACATACATTGATTGACAGTGTTTGTCTTGGCAGTGGCCATTATTTACACTGTCTCACATTTTTCTGACTTAAGTTTTGAAGTTTACTGGCTAATGTCAAACACCAGTTTGCCCCGCAGGCTTACTAATACCACTTGAACCCTCTGTATTTGTCTCTGGCTTGAGCTTGGCCTGGTTACCGTAGCAGTTATGCAACCTGCCAAGAGGGGCAGGCTAGTTGGCTACTCCCATTACTCACAGTACTTCTTTTAAATGGAAGGCTCCAATAGTCCTCACAGCACTCTCCGTTACTGCCCCATGAGCAGTGTTTTCCATCTTTATATACAGTCTCTGGGTGGATCCTCTGAAACATACACTAGGCTCTGATATAAGAGAGTGTACATCGGGGCCACAACCCTCTGTGGGTGGTAACGACTGAGGATGTCTTGACCATTTTGATCATGGTTCTATCCCATTTTCAAATAGGGCCCTTTCTCCCTGCTCTGTTTCTAAAACCGATGGGTCCGTGGGTCATGTAGCTCCGCCTGCCTCCCCTGGTGAGCTTCGAGTCTGAGGGAGGACACTTGGCTGCATTTATTTTGATCGCAGTACCTGCATTCAACTGCGTTATGCCAATCTTACATTCTGGACCTTTTATGACCTGGTAGAATGAGATGAGATTTTGCTGAAAATCTGGAAAAACATTTGGTAGTTTTCACAAAATGGTCTGATCATTGATTGGTTCAATTCTAGCAGTTTTTTTCAACAGAGACATTTTGACCAGTTGATAATTGAGTTTGAAATGTGTTTTGTAGATGTCTCACAACACGGAATGGGAAACATTACAAAACGTTCCCTAGAAAAAGTTTGAATCTCTTTATTACAATAGATAAGAAAATGTGCCCATTGCGTTCCATTCTGTGTTGGAGCTGCTCTGGAATTAATTTGCCCAATGCACGATTTGTTTGTTTTTTAAGCTGCATTCAAACTGCTAGTGATGCAAAAGAGGATTGGAGAAATACGTTATATTTAAAGTGTGGATCTTTGTGATTTTCCAGGACACGGTTGTTGTGGAACGTGACTATCTGAAGCATGAACTTGGCTTATTCCTTGAGCAAATCGAATGTCTGGAGAAGGAAAAAGCTGCTCTGTCTCAGGAACTGGAGGAGAAGAGAGAGACAGATGAGTTCAAATCTCTAGAGGAAAAGTTCAGTAAGGAGCATAAGGTAAAATCAGACTAATGACAGTATATTTGGTATAGATTTAGGTTGAACTTTTCTGTTTATAAATGAATAAAAATGATTTGGGTTGTTCTGATTTTGCAGATCGAGTTGCAAAATGAATTGTCCAAGTACGAAGAGATTATTGAATCAACAAAGATCCAGTGCCTGGAGCTTCAGGTATGATGATGTGCTGATAATCATGATGTATTTTTCGGACTGGTGCGACTTATAGTCTGGGAAATGTGGTACATGTGTAAGAACAAATGTTGTTCTTTGTTGGGGTTTAGAGGCATCAGCTGCCCCCAGAGTCCATTGACCATTTTCTTTTTGTAGGACAAGGTAGACTCTATGTCTGAGGAGCTGAAGAAGAAAAGCAAATTTACTCAGGACCTTCAGGGGATGGTATGTGTTTGTGCTGGTGTGTTCATTTTCTGTCCCATGTAAATGTCATAAATGTGCATCATGAAGCCACTTGATGAAATGATGGAATGAGCAGTGCTAGTCAGGTATGTACTATTGGAGTAATCCATGTTGAAGTGGCAGAATGTGCATACTATAGTTTTGTTAATGCCTGTCCTGTTGCATTTCTGATGTGATTTACCCAATGAAACAAATTGACTTACCTCTCTTTATCTTTACCCTCATAGAGTATTGTGTATTGTAACGTTTTTGGGAGACATATGATGATTCTGATGATACAGATGATTCTTGGAAAATGAAACTTGACCTGAAGTGAAGCATAAGAGCCAATATTATCTGGAATTGGCTGCAATAGACAGTAATTATGTAATGAGGTGACCTCAGTCATTAAACGGCTCAGTTTTTCTATTTCTACTTCTTTCAGAATGGAAAGGACCTTGTCCTTGAAGTGGCAGCACTGCGTCACTCTCTGGATGATGCTGTGGGACTCAGCCGAGACGCAAAGAAGGAATGGGCTGTCATTCGCAGCCAGAACATTGAACTTGAGGAAAAAAATGTGAGTGACATAAACAATCTTTTAAAAGGCACCGAATGTGGTATCAGACCTTTTCCTCTGCCCAGCTAAGAGTGGGACTATAGTACTGCAGAAACATTAACGTAGTTGTCAAAAAGCTGAAACTGGAGCAGGCAAATTAGGCTAACCCCCAGCACTGTCCAGATGTTACTGTCCAGAACTGTCTCATTTACTGCAAATCTACCGTAAGAAAATGAGGACACGGGCAGAGTGCAGCATCTTTATGTACAATGACCAAAAGTGGTTGGTAAGGGATGATCAAACTGTATTTATGAGTCTGTATCTGCCTTTGAATTTTCTTATTGGTTTGAGGTTTCCTTTCTTGACCAATGATGCTCACAATGCTGGCTAAAATAATTTTTTCGATCTCACCCTTTTGTCCTGTTCTCTGACATAATCCAAGGCTCACAAATAAACCGATATGTTTATTAAACTGTGCAAAATACTTTTGAACTGACATTACAAGTTCATACTTGCTCTATTAGTTCCCTTTCAATGAGTGAACACAATCCACTTCTCTGCCTCCCCTTTCTCACTTGAACACAGAAATGTTCAATATACTGGTATTAACTACTACCCCATATTTTGCTGTGATTGACGGTTCACATAGTCGGCACGTAATAAGTCATTGTCGATGGTTTCTTTTCTCTTGAAGGACAGAAAAAGGTCCTGGAGTTTATATTCAGCTGTTTGGAAGTGCCCAGAACTATATCACATTTATGGTTTTGCATTTATCTAGAAACTGACTAATATAATGAAAAAGATTATGTGTCACTATATTTTATGTTTTTATGATGTTCTCTTTAGATGACTCTGACTTTGAACCTCGAGAAAATAGAAGCTGAGGTGACCAGCCTGCGCTCTCACCTTGAAACTGAAAAATCATGCAACAAAAAGATAAAGAGTGATCTTCAAAAAGAGCTGATTGTTTTATTTGATGAGAACACCAAGCTCACGGCTATGCTTGATGACAAAGTCCCAAAAGGTAGGTGTGTGTGTGTGTGTGTGTGTGTGTGTGTTGATTGTAACATGTCTTGATTGTAACCTGTCTTTTAACCAGACCCGATGGACTGTGTGGAACCAGAGGGAACACTGGTCAACCTGAGTAAAGAGCAGACACTCTCTGGTGAGGCAGAGGGAGCTCAGCTACAGGAGCTGGCTTCATTTCAAAATCTGCCTCAGAAAGTGGTCTCCTTGATGAAGCAGGTCGGTCTTCTGTGGATAGTGTTTGGAGGATCGCATGTGCAAGTAAGACATCTTATTGCATTTAGTCTTTTCTCAGGTTTCTGAATTGAACGAGGAGTTGTCTGCTGTTCAGACTAAGAGGGATAGTCTGCTGTCAGCTCAAGCCCGGTGGCAGGAAGAGACACGGGAGCTTCGAGACTCCCTGCAGACGTCTCACGATGAGAGGTCTCAAATCCAAGCAGACCTGAGTGCTGCTTCTGTCAGGGAGCAGGGCCTGATCCGGCAGGATGCTGATAGAACACTGCAGCTGAATTCACTTCACTCTGATCTGGAACGCTCCAATGCTGACAACCGTCTTCTTGTGGCCCGTGTTGAAGAGAGGGACTTGAAAGTGAGTAACAGGACACGATGTGAATGGTTAAAACAAACCACTTGCTCAAGACTTGAACATTTTGAGGATTTTCAACATTCTGTCAATGGAATCCCTGTGTTGCCCATATCGACCACAGAAAAGTATTTCGCTCTACTTTAAAACATTTCTTTATCATCCATTATTATTGTATTATGCCTTGTTCAAGGTGTCCTCGGCTGTGCTCGGCAGTGAACTGTTTAGAATGATAATCTGTCTAAATGGTTTACAGTCGTTTGATCAGATTTAACAGGTGATTTGATTGTAGCTTTATTTCATGTAATCAATGACAGCACATTTAAGGCCCTGTCCTCATTCATTTACAGACAAACTTGACAATCATCATTACTACTCCAACATTCAGACGTGTATTAGTGCCAGATAAAATAGTAGTTTTTAACCATTAAAGTTGCAGTGTGTTATATTTTGGTAATTTTTTCACCTCTACAATGATTACAAAACAATTACATACAGACAATTTCTTGAGTTTATAATCACGTAAATGTTCTATTTTTTCCATGACCCTAAAAGGAGCCTGTAAATGTATATTTACATGAGGAGGGGGTCCTGTCTATGGAGGCCGCCGTGTTTTTACAGTAGTAACAGTTGGCATACTAAACATTTTTTAGTTTTAATAACAAATGGGGGTGAAGGTGAGGTGATTGATACAACATGCAACCTCACCTCTAGATGTCACCAACTCGTACACAATGCACCTTTAAACAACAAGGATTCTGTAAAATAGTTTTAACGGGTGACGATGAATGGTTGATTTTAGTTGGAGAAAAGTGACCAGGAGAGAACAACGCTGATGGAGAGACTGGAGGAGATGCAGCAGCTTATCCAAGATTTAGAGAAGAGGCTTGCTGACAGTGCAGTTTCCCCATCTGCTCTGGAGGAATTCACCAATGAACCTCACAAAGTATGACACTGGTGCCACTTTTCTTAGAAAACTCTGAAGTTCCTATTTGCAAATTATTTGTTCATATTCCTCTCCTTCATTCTTTGAGCGCTTATCTGGTAATGAAATTGTGCCCAGGTAATGAGCAGTGATACTGTACTGTTTATCATTCATATTCATTTTATTTTTGTCGTTGAAGCAGCAAGCTGAGGTACAGTGCCTCTCCACAGAAGCTGAAGTCCAGAGCTCTTCAGAAGAGCTGAAATGCCTGCTCTCTGAACTAATGTCTGTGACTGCAGAGAGAGACCAGCTCAAGATGGACCTGCAGGAAAATGTAGAGCTGGTCAGTGATCTTTTGTCTGCTCTACCAGTCCAAATTTGAATATACGTTCCGTATCGTAGTGTTAGCTGCAGTGGGTCTCGGTTGTTTGTCTGCATGACAGAGCCCTAAAGAGGTTTTTCTTTGAAATCAAACAGATGATTGAGAATCAAGAAGAGCTCAGGGCAGCACTTGAGAAGAATCTGAAACAAAGGGAGCTTCTCAGACATTTGGAGTCAGTGCAGACATCCGGACAAGATGGGACTTCCTCTGAGCCGAGTGCACAGCTGGAGGTGCAAGAGAAACAGGTATGTTTCCTGAGGTTGTTCTCCAGCTGTCTGAGAACTGCCACAAGGCAATGTTCAACCTCTATTTGTCATTTGAACTTGGATATGAGCCGTTTAGCGCTAACGATTTAAAGTCAAAGGTCATTAAGACCTCGTATGACTATGGGGAAAGAAAATATGACAAGAAACATACTGATTGGCAGAGGCATACAACTGCATTTGAGCATTTTTAGTTTCTAGAGGAGGCTATGCTGTGTATTTGTGTGCAGTTATAAAGATGAATGTCATTTGCAGTGACCATCAGCTGAGAACCTCAAGAAGTGTTGCAAAGTCAGAATTATAGAGAATAAATATAGCCTCTGTGTGATTTGTTAATGGTAGAGTTACGGTTCTAGTCTTAACTTGAAAGTACAAATTTGACACTTTGTTGCACGGACGGAGGAACTTCAAGCAACTGAAGTGTTGCTTGAAGTTCCTCTGTCTGTGCTTCTACTTACTGTATAACAGTTACATTTGTAATTTGAATACAACTAAGTCAATTAAAATGTGTCTGCTTTGTGACCACTGCTTTTCTTACAACTGTGAAGTTGGAAAGCGCTGATGCAGAGAGAGACAGCCTGCGCTGTGCGAAGGAAGCCAACTCTCAGAGCTCCTTTGTAGAGAAGGAGAATCTGATGTCTAGAGTGACAGCTCTCTGTGAGGAGAGGGATCAGCTTCAGGAGACACTGCAAGAACTAAGACAAGAGAAACTACAAATCAAAGCAGAGCAGGAGGACAAGATGAATACACTCTGCTGTGAGGTCTGTAAAGGATTATATGTATTTTGA